>JAJHZJ010000143.1:4302442-4517442 GCA_023548195.1 Bettongia penicillata ogilbyi
CCCCTTCCCTTCTTGACCTCTAAAGATCCATAAAATATTTCCCCAGGAAAAATCCTGGAACAGTGGGATCAGCAGAAGGGGAAAACAGACTCCTAGCACAGGAAGCTAGGAAAATTGCTAAGGAGGGTCCCTCTTGCTGTAGCTAAAGGGGAGGGACAAGTGCAGGACTGGAACTCTCCCAGACAGACCCATCTCAGTGAACTAGGAGGAGATACTGAGCCGCAGGGGTCCACTGGAGCCCACAATCACCAACAACAGGATCCCAGGCCTGCCTCAGCACCCCAGGGGAATTGGGAAGACACTAGCACAGACAGGATCACCAACTGCTGAGTTTGTCTATGCTGTAGCTCAGCAGAGGATACCTCCTGGGGCCAGACCACCCCTCTCCCACATTTAAGAAGCTAGCTTCAGGGTAACTGCAAGGAAACTCAGAAAGACTTCACCTGACCTTTGCTTTCAAACACTAGTCATCTCAGGATCAGGTAAGCCACAGCATTTTAGTTTGTAGCTGAAAGAATCAGAAGCCACAACACACAAAGCCTCAAGTTCAAGATACAAGAATTGTGGGACAGAGCCCCTTGTGTCTCAGAAGCAGAGATCTACTTTAAAAGTCAGGAAAAGAATGATCATCATTAGTAGAATGACAATGATGAGACAACCTACCAAATCTTATGGGATACTACAAAAGTAGTTCTATGGGGAAATTTTATATCTTTGAATTCCTAGATGAATAAAATAGAGAAAGAGGAGATCAATGAATTGAGCATGCAGATGAAAAAGCTAGAAAAAGAACATATTTAAAATTTTCAAGTAAATACTAAATTAGAAATACTGAAAATCAAAGGAGAGATTAATAAAATTGAAATTAATAAAACTATTGAACTGATAAATAAAATTAAGAGTGGGTTTTATGAAAAAAAGCAATAAAATTGATAAACCTTTGGTCAATTTGATTAAAAAAAAAAGAAAACCAAATTATTAATATCAGAAATGGAAAGGGTGAACTCGCCTTCAAGGAGGAGGAAACTAAAACTAAAAATCACTTTACCCAACTTTATGTCCATAAATTTGACAATCTAAATGAGACAGATGATTATTTTAAAAAATATAAATTGCCCAGATTAATCGAAGAGGAAGTTGAATACTTAACCCCATCTCAGAAAAAGAAATTGAACAAGCCATCAATGAACTCCCTAGGAAAAAATCTCCAGGACCAGAGGAATTTACATGTGAATTCTATCAAACATTTAAAGAACAGTTAATTCCAATACTATATAGATCATTTGGGAAAATTGGAGAAGAGGGAGTCTTCCTAAATTCTTTTTATGATACAAATATGGTTTTGATACCTAAACCAGGGAGACACAACACAGAAAAAGATAATTATAGACCAATTTCTCTAGTGAATATAGATGCAAAAATTTTAAATAAGATTTTAGGAAAAAGAATACAGCAACTTATCACAAGAATAATACATTATGATTAGCTAGGATTTATGCCAGGAATGCAGGGCTGGTTCAATATTAGGAAAACTATTAGCATTATTGATTATATCACCAACAAAACTAACAGATACCACGATTATCTCAATAGATGCAGAAAAACCTTTTGAAAAAATAACACACCCATTCCTATTGAAAACACTGGAGAGCATAGGAATAAATGGAACTTTCCATAAAATAATAAGCAGTATCTACCTAAAACCTTCCACAAGCATTATATGCAATGGGAATAAGCTAGATGCATTTCCAATAAGATCAGGGGTGAAACAAGGATGTCCATTATCACCACTGTTATTCAATATGGTACTAGAAATGTTAGTTGTAGCAATAAGAGAAGAAAAAGAAATTGAAGGAATTAGAATAGGCAAAGAAGAAACTAAATTATCACTCTTTGCAGATGATATGATGATATACTTAGAGAATCCCAGAGTATCAAGTAAAAAACTACTTGAAATAATAAGCAACTTTGGCAAAGTTGCAGGTTACAAAAAATGAACCCACATGAATCATCTGCATTTCTATATATTACCAACAAAGCCCAACAGCAAGAGATGGAAAGAGAAATTCCATTTAAAGCTATGATAGACACTATAAAATATCTGGGAGTCTACCTGCCAAAACAAATCCAGGGACTATATGAACACAATTATAAAACACTTTTAGCACAAATAAAGTCAGATCTAAGTAAGTGGAAAAACATTAGTTGCTCATAGGTATGCCAAGTCAATACAATAAAAATGACAATTCTGCCTAAATTAATTTACTTATTCAGTGTCATACCAATCAAACTATCAGATAATTATTTTCTAGAGCTAGAAAAATATCAAAGTTCATCTTCAACTGGAAGGATAAAAGGTCCAGAATATCAAGGAAACTGATGAAAAGAAATGCTAGGGAAGGTGGCCTAGCCCTACCAGATCTCAATTGTATTATAAAGCAGCAATTTTCAAAACCACTTGGTGCTGGCTAAGAAACAGAGGGGTAAGACCAGTGGAATAGATTAGGTACTTAAGACACAGTAGTCAATGAATATAGCACTCTACTGTTTGATAAACCCAAGGACTCCAGTTTCTGGGATAAAAACTCACTGTTTGACAGAAATTGCTGGGAAAACTAGATAACAGTGTGGAAGAAACTGGGCATAGACCAATGCCTGACACGATACACAGGAATAAAGTCCAAATGGGTATATGATCTAGGTATAAAGATTGATACTGTAAACAAATTTGTGGAGCAAAGAATAGTATATTTGTCACATTTATGGAGAATGGAGAAGTTTTTGACCTAAGAAGCAATAGAAAACCTTACGAAGTGCAAAATGAATAATTTTGATTACATTAAATTGAAAAGTTTTTGCATAAAAACTCAATGCAATCAAGATTAAGAGGGAAGCAGAAAACTGGGAAATAATTTTTGCAACTACTCTCTGTGATAAAGGCCTCATTTCTAAAATATGTAGAGAACTGAGTCAAATGTACAAGAATACAAGTCATTCCCCAACTGATAAATGGTCAAAGGACAAAAGTCAAACAGGTAGTTTTCAGAGGAAGAAATTAAAGGTATTTATAGTCATATAAAAATATGTTCTAAATCACTATTGATTATAGAGAAGCAAATCAAAACAACTTTGAGGTACCACATCCCACCTATCAGATTGGCTAACATGACAAAACAAGAGGATGATAAATGTTGGAGAACATATGGGAGAATTGGAGCATTGATACATTGCTGGTGGAGCTGTGAGCTGATCCAACCATTCTGGAGAGCAATTTGGAACTATGCCCAAAGGGCTACAAAAATGTGCATACCCTTTGACCCAGCAATACCACTTCTAGGACTGTAGCCCAAAGAGATCATAAAAATGGAGAAGGATCCTATGTGTACAAAAATATTTACAGCAGCTTTCTTTGTGGTGGCCAAAAACTGGAAATCAAGGGGATGCCCATCAATTGAGGAATGACTGAATAAATTGTGGTATATGAATGTAATGGAATACTATTATGCTATAAGAAATGATGACTAAGAAGACTTGAGAGACGCTTGGAAGAACTTATATGATCTAATGCTGTGAAAGGAGCAGAACCAGAAGAACTTTGTACCCAGCAACAACCACAGTGTGTGAGGAATTTTTCTGGTAGACTTAACCTTTTACAGTAATGCAAGGACCTAAAAACTTCCCAATGGACTTTTGAGACAAAACACCTTTCACATCCAGAAAAAGAATAAGGAATTGAATTGCAGAATGAAGCAGACCATGTTCTTTTGTTATGTTTTGTCTTGTTTTGTTTTGTTTTATGGTTTCTCCCATTCATTTTAATTCTTCTATTCAACATGACTGTGGTCAAATTGTATTTAATAGGTATGTATGTGTAGAACCTATATAAGATTGCAAGCCATCTAGGAGAGGGAACCGGAAAGGCGTGGGGAAAGAGGGGGAGGGAGGGGAAAAAAATCTAAGATATATGGAAGTGATTATAGAACACTGAAAACAAATAAAATAATTATTAAAAGGATTATCTGCATATTCTGCAACTTTGTTTTTACTATGATAACAGAAGATGTTTTCACAGAAGTTTCCAGAATCTGTCAGAAACTGCTTAGCATTTAGTATTAACGAAGCAAGCAGTGTACCATTGACGGTAATAGCGGTGGTTACAACAGTAGGGATAAAAACCCCGAGAAAGGGGGA
The DNA here is from genome assembly GCA_023548195.1 of Bettongia penicillata ogilbyi. Classification (NCBI taxonomy): domain Eukaryota; kingdom Metazoa; phylum Chordata; class Mammalia; order Diprotodontia; family Potoroidae; genus Bettongia; species Bettongia penicillata. Next base: position 4,306,634 of record JAJHZJ010000143.1, read on the forward strand.
AGGTGCCCTTTTCCTGAGTGATCCTTGCGAATACACCAAAGACATAGTTGTACCCTCTGCGCTCCATCAAAGCCAGCTGCCCATCAGCCGCAGGAGGCGCTTCTACGATGGCTCCCTTGTCGCGGGTCGTCATGCCCACGAGGCTTCTCATAAAGAAACAGGGGGATGTCCCATTTTCTTTCATTAGTTGTTCAAAAAGAACACTGTAAGTGCTGCGCTCAGCTTGTTTGAAGGTGGCCTGGTGCATGAGCGCAGGGGAAAATCCCGTGAACAAACCTCGAACGACTGCTGACTCGAGGATGTTGAGGACAACAGGACGGTTCGGCTTGTACTCAAGGGTCTCTGCCCCTTCCTGAAACATCCGAATTGTATTTTTCACCACTTCCACAGGCTGCACCCAAAACGGAGGAGCCATCATCCTAGCCAGGCCTCCAGACAAAAAGTTGACAAAGTTCTTGGGACACGTGCGGAGTCTTACAGCCAACTTGTTGCTCCCAAGACTCGCGGTCGAAGCCGTCTCCAGGAAGGCAGTAATGCCCCGCTGGACCCGGCTTTTAGAAGCGCTCGGTGCTACTAGTGGACAAAGAGACAGTGTGCGTGTGCCAGGCCTCACAATGGCCCCTCCCAGCCCCTACCTCACCAGCCCTACGACCACTTTTGGTATGAGCATCTGTTATGAATGTGTTGGTACTGTCACGTGAGACTTTTCTTTATGTCGTTGAACTTGTTTTCTTTCGTGTGTGTATACAGACACATACATGCACACATAAATACAGATGTATACGTATATGTGTATATACATATGTGTGCACATGTGTATATATGTGCATATATATACACATACATACACAGCCTGTATAGCAGGACATTCTTAATGATCCCAGGATAGCTTATAATGATCACCTCTATCTGTTGTTCATAAGGAGTTTGTTGGCAATCCAGTCTAGAATTTTCTCTTTCATTGACTCCAATCTCATTGGTCTGTTGTTTCTAACCTTCATGCTCTCCTTTAAGGGGGGGGGAGGAGAGAGAGAAAGGAGAGAGAGAGAGAGAGAGAGAGAGAGAGAGAGAGAGAGAGAGAGAGAGAGAGAGAGAGAGAGAGAGAGAGAGAGAGAGAGAGAGAGAGAGAGAGAGAGAAGAAGAAGGAGAAGGAGAAGGAGAAGGAGAAGGAGAAGGAGAAGGAGAAGGAGAAGGAGAAGGAGAAGGAGAAGGAGAAGGAGAAGGAGAAGGAGAAGGAGAAGGAGAAGGAGAAGAAGGAGAAGGAGAAGAAAAAGAATGTGCTTGCCTGAAATCCTGTAGCTTGCCTCCTTTTCACCACACTTCATTAAAGATCACAGGCAATAGTTCAGCCATCATATTTACTACCTCTTTTGATACCCTGATGCGCAGTCTACCTATTTATAGAGAGCAGTAGTGTTCACCTTCTATCTCCTCCATTATCTTGGATTTTAATTCTCCTGTCTTCCTTCTCATGTGAAGATCATTCTCTTTAATACAGAAACAAAAACAATTAAGACCTCTGTAATTGGCTGGAATTGACGCAGTCCAGTTCCCTAGTAATTGAGGTCTGAGATGAGAATGAAATAAGATACTTGTAAGTCATATCGACAGTGAACAAAGGCAGGTTTGCTTAGACATAGAAAGGGAATGGGAGAATTCAGGGTATGGAAGGGATGCTCATTCAGGATAAAGCATGTCCTCAAACGAGTATAGTTTCCTGGTGTTGTTCATTTCACTGGTCTGTGGGTCTGCTTCATTCTAGCTTTTGTTATCCTGGGTGTTCAGTGGAGCTGCTAGGTGGTGCAGTGGATAGAGCACCAGTGCAGGAGTCAGGAGGACCTGAGTTCAAATATCACCTCAGATGCTTGACACTTACTAGCTGCGTGACCTTGGGCAAGTCACTTAACCCCAATTGCCTCATCCTAGGTCATCTCCAGTCATCCTGATGAATATCTGGTCACTGGATTCAGATGGTTCTGGAGGAGAAGTGAGGCTGGTGACCTGCACAGCCCTCCCTCCCTCAAAACAAAGTCAAGTGCAAGTCATGTCATTATTTCTCTTATGGCATGGTCTTCTTTGGGTGTTCAATACTCAAGTAACCAGGAAGCTTTGTTAATGGCTGGAGGCTTATTGGTCCCTTGTGCTAATGAAATCTCAAGGATGGTTCCAATCCTTTTTAAGGTAAACCAGTCTAATTTGCATGGGGAAGGGGGCTTAAGATACTGCTTCCACCACAAATTAAATATTTCTTAATTTTTTCCTGTCACTAGTTGTTTTCCCAACTACCCTGAGCAGTAAATTTATCCCTTTCTATATTTTCCTCTTATTTCCAATTTACTTACTTTTTTTGTCATCCTCTGCATTTACCATAAACGTTAGTATATAGTGGGCTTTGATACCAGCATTATTATTCTTTAAGTCCTTGCTGTTCTTTTATCTGATTTTCCTTCTCTGTATTTTACTTGCAATGTTGTCCAACTCTCTCATTTAACAAATGTGGATATATATCCTAGGTCCAGAGAGCTAAATTTCTTGCCCAACATCCCCTAAATTCCTAGCAATCAGTCAACATCAGAGTCTAGGTTTCCTGTCACTAAGACCAATATGTTTTCCAATGCATTGTACTACCTCTTTGAGGATCTCATTCATTATTTTCATCCCAAATCATTACTTCTATGTTAATAACACCCAAACTGGTTTTCCTAGATTTGTTGTCTCAGTGAGACCTCATGGCTTCCTGTCTGCTAATTATTTTCTCTTGGATATCACTGCCAGGTTAAACTCAACATGTACCCAAAGGAATTCACCATTACAAGTCTCTTCCCACTGGCCCTCCAAAATTCCTCATTTGTCAGTGACATAATCAAAATGAATCAGGTTAAAAGAAAACAAAAACTTGGAGTTTTGACTCATAATTTACATGCATTCCCTAATTCACCCAATAGTTTTTTTAGCTTTTCTTGTGAAATGATTCTCCTGGGTATCACAACTTAGCTATTCACATTATACTACCCTAATTCTTGTCCTTAGTACTAGATGACTGCAGAAGCTTTTTCCCCCAGGACCCTTTAATTTGTCCTACATGGAATCTATCTTAAACTTAAGCACCAAACTTATCTTCCTTGTGCACTATTTTTATTGCACCACAGTCCTGCTTAAAAATAATTGAAAGCATCCTGTTTCATTGTACTTCAGATATAAACACCTTCTCCTGGCCTTCAATGCCACCCATCATCCCTTTATATCCCATTTATCTAGTTGCCCACTATTTCCTAACATACATTTTCCCTTCCAGTGAGGTCATTCTCCTTACTATTTCAGAAATACACCAATATTCATTCAGGCCTCTATGCCTTTGCTAATATCATTCCCTAATCTTAGAATGTGCTCTCTCCCCTTTTCTGCCTATTAAGATCTATAACTCATACTTTCAAAGACTAGCTTAATTCTTACTTTTTAAAAGAAGTCCTCCCTGACAGATCTAACTCTCACTAATTTCCTTATATATGAATTTCTGCAATACTTCTAGATTTTGCCATGATTAATACTCACGTATCTATTCACTTGTGTTTATCTCTAATTGTCTCATATTTCAGCACTTAATAATATCTACTTTTTCCATACGTATGGATACTCCCACTGAGGAAGACTGCAGTATGCCTATGCCTCAGTAAATGATATTCATGGGTTGCTGTGTTTGGGAAAAAAAAATGTGTTGCTTGGTTGCTAACATCTTATGGTTAACTTCTCTCATTTTGGTTAAGTTATTGAGAGTATGACATATATTCATTGTCAGATCTTTTCCGATTGGTGAGACCTACTGGATTTTATGTTTGCTTGGCACAGCCATTACTTCCACATGGTAATGAGGCACTGAGAAAACTTTATGGAGGAACTGTTTTATACCTATTAGTTTTTGTTTCTCCAACAGGATTATAAACACCTTGAGGACAAGAATTACACATGTACACACGCATAGAAACACGCATACACATGTCTTCTGAAGCCTCCATTGCACCTGTTATTGTGCCTAGCACATAGCACACTCTCAGTAAACATTTGTTGATCGATTAATTCAAAGTTGTGGGGAAAGGACCAGAAGATAACCAGAGAAATGAGGGAGGAAGCATGTACACGGAGCCTTAGCAAGGTGGCACAGTGGACAGGGCAGTGGGCCTCTAGTCAGGAGGCAAAGTTGCTGGCAGAGAGGTAAAGTCTGGATAATAATAAGAGGAGCCAGGCATGAAGAAAGCAAGCATGACCTGGGCATCTCATGATATAAATTGCATAGATATTATCCCCTATCAATAATTCAATGAAATAAAATTTATATAACATCATGTGCAAAGCATTGTGCTACAGATATCAAGATAAAAAAGGATAGTCTGTCCTTGTTTATATTCTACAAGGTTATCTGAGGAGGGAGTGAAGTGATGGCAAAGGCTCCTTGAAGGTAGTGGTATCTTGCCTTTGAGGAAGACTAGAGCTTTTCAGAAGCAGAGGTGAAAAAGGGAGTACTCTCCTCCTCTGGCTTTACTTTCTTCTCTTTCTAATCTAGGATTTTTATTTAACCAATTCACTTGACAATATTTTCTACACTTGAACTCCTTGAGGGTTAGAGGAGTAGTATGTCATTTTCTTCTCCAGCTGAGATGAAGAAACAGAGTTAAGTGACTTGCCCAGGATCATGGAGCTTGTAAGTGTTTGAAGTTAAACTTGAACTCAAGTCCTCCTGAGTTCTTTAGCCACTCCTGTCCTGCCAGTCATCAACCCTGATTTACTCCCATTATCCATCTCCCCCTCTACTTCTACTTTACACTGCTGAATAGAGCCAGATGAAGTCATGTAGGGTTCACTGTATTCTAATCTCTTTGTTATTCTCAGCTGGGCCCTTACAAGGCAATCCCATTACACCTTCCTATTGAGTTTTACTCCCCACAGTAGCTGTTCTAAACCTTCTCTTCCCTCCTCAAGCCTACTATACCTCTACAGTTGTTCAGTTGTGTTTGATTCTTTGTGAGCCCGAGGACTGTACTGTCCATGGAGTTTTCTTGACAAAAATATTGGAGTGGCTTGCCATTTCCTTCTCCAGTTCATTTTACAGATGAGGAAACTGAGAAAACAGTTAACTAATTTGCCCAGAGTCACAGAGCTACTTAAGTGTCTGAGGCCCAAATGGAAACTGACTCCATCCTAACTCCAAGCCAGGCATTCTCTCCACTGAGCAATCTAGCTGCCCCCCAAGCTGTACGTCTTCTTCCCACCAAATTCGCCCTCAACTCATATTTTACTTAAATGACCACAGGGAGGCCCCTTGTGAGTAAAGCAAGCTGAACTGTTAATCACTCCCTTAGCTTGAGGCCCCAACTATACATACTTAAAGTACTCACTCCCCCTCCCTTCATGTGGGCAGAATTTCCTAGCAGCTAACTCCCTTCTGGGATATGACTTTTCCTTTCCCAGCAACTCACTTCCTGTCCCTTTGTAGAGCAGTGGCTTTCTCTTCAGGCCCAGTATGGGATGACAAGAGAGGAGAGACACTGAATGGCTGCCTCCTCTGTGACTTCTGACTTCCTACTTCTAGAAGTATCTGGCTCCAAGGATTATTTTTCTCTGTGTCCCGTTGTCCTTCTCTCTGTCCCTCTGTCTCTTTCCCTCACAAATTTTCATTTCTATTAAATCTCCAAACCCTCAGCTACTTTGCACTGGAATCTCCAAACTGAATTTACAAAACCTCAAAAATTTAGAGCTTGTCCCCTCTGGAGTTCCTCTCTTCCTTCCCAATCTCCTCATACACATTCAAATAAGTAGAACTGGCACTGGCTCAACAGTGATCTGGTTTTAATATAGTTTTAAATGCATGACAAGAAACCCAGAAAATGCTGCATGAAGAAGTAACATTTTTAAACCATGGCCATTTTTTGCATCCAATCCTCTTGTCCTATTCTCCATTGGAACAGTAAAAATGGGGGGAAAAAAGTAAAGTAGATATGAAGGGAATGAGTCAGCACTCATCTCCAAGGGAACCCCACTCCACTTCCACCACAGCACTCCTGGATGTCTATTACATTCTGTTACGTTCTGGATAGGCTCTATATTGTTACAGGGTAATCAGTTTAGAACTAGAAGTCCTTCTTGACACAGTCAGGTGGGAACATGGCCCTGCTCTTAGAGCCTAACCCTTCACTGGAAAGTTCAGCATGAGGAGCCCTCCTGACTCTCAGCTATGCCCACATTGCCACTTTTTTCCAAAATCTTCAAGTTCCTCTTCCTCCTTGACAGAGGGATATTGTGTGACTCTCTCAGAACCTGAAGACTTCCAGACAAGAAGTATCAGCAGAAAAATCTGGGAAGACTTCTATGAACTGGAATGCAGTGAAGTGAGCAGAACCAGGAGAATAGTGAACACAGTAACGCTGTAGGATGATCAGCTGTGAATAACTTGGCTGTTCTAAGCAATACAAAGATGCAAGACAATTCTGAAGGATTTATGATGGAAAATGCTATCCACCTCCTGCAAAAGAACTTGAGGAGTCTGAATGCAGACAGAATCATACTTTTTATACTTTATTTTTCTTTATTTTCTTTCTTTTGTTTCTTCTTCACCTTCTCCTCCTCTTCCTTCTTCCCATGTTCTCTTTTGCAACATGACTAATATGGAAATATATTTTGCATGACTGCACATGTATAATCTATATAAAAATGCTTGCCTTCTCAAGAAGGAAAGAGGAGAGGGAGGAAGGAATTTGGAACTCAAAAGTTATAAAATAATGAATGTTAAAAATTGTTTTTATATGTAATTGAGAAAAAAAAGCATTCTTAAAAAAATACCAACATTTTGCTTAGTTTCCAGACATCTGGTGCTCACTGATGTCTGGGAGAAGTACTTCACTGAGAAAAATGGGGCAGTTCACCATGAACCCCCTCCACTTCCCTTCTCTAAATCACTCCTCTCTTTCTCACTCAAACTCCTAGAAAAAAGCTGTCTTCACTCACTGACTCCACTTTCTGTTCTTAGCCACCATACAAGGACAAGACCCTCATCACTTCTTGCCTAGATATTATAATAACCTCCTAATCAATCTTCCTGCCTCAAATCTCTCCCCACTTCATCCTTTCTTCCACACAGATGCCAAATGACAGTTCTAACCATTTCATTTCCCTACTCAATAAACTAGCACAGAATGGATTTAAATACTAAATATTAATTGCTTCTCTTTTACCCAGGAACTCTGAGGGTCTTCTCCCAATTTAAATTTTTTTTTTTTTATTAAAGGGGTCATCCCTTGAGCAACTACTTAAAGAAGCCTATTCATTGAATGGGTGTAACTCACTCAAAGTGAGAATGTGATAAGAGCTTAGCCTGAAAGAGCCAGGGTCTCCCATTACATCCTGGGCCATTTCCAGTCATCCTGATGAATATCAGGTCACTGGACCCAGATGGCTCAGGAGAAGAAAGTGAGGTTGGTGACCTTGCACAGCCCTCCCTCAAAGTCAACTGCAAGTGATATCATCATCCTGATGTCATGGTCCTCTTTGAGAACAAAGGACAAGCACGACAACAAACCTCTTTGGGGCTGACTGTCTCTAGGGTTAAACACAAACTCCTTTGTCTCATGCTTAAAGGCCTTAGCAACCTAACTCCAACATATATTTCCCAACTTCTATGTAGCTCGCCTTCTCATACTCCATAAATCAGTCAAACGGGCATTCTTACTATTGTTCCTCACCTGACATTCCAATGATTTTTTCTGTACCTTTAAACAGGCTGTCTGCCATGCCTGCAATGTACTCCCTCCTCACCTCCACCTCTTGGGATGTTTAGTTTCCTTCAAGCACCATTTTCTACATGAAGCCTTTCTTGATATCCCCTCCCCCTAAGCCCTCCATCACCTCACTGGCTGCTATTACCTTCCCCCCACAACAAAATAACCTTGCATGTATTTTGAATATACTTATATATGTACATGTTGTCTTTTCCTATAAAATATTAGCCCTCTATCACAAAGCTTAGCATGTAGTAGGCACTTAATAAAAACAACAACTAGCATTTATATAACATTTTGAGGTTTGCAAAGCATTTTATTCTCATAACATTTTATTCTCATTTTATTCTCATAACAACCCTGGGAGTAGATTCTACTATTTTACCCATTTTATAGACGAGGAAACTGAGGCTGAGAGAGGTTGAGTTGCCCAGAGTCATGCATCTAATAAGTATCTGAGGGAGAATTGGAACTGATCTTCTTGACTGTAAGTTCAATGTTATGTCAGTTGTGCGACCTAGATTAATTAAAACTGATTGATGAATTTATTTCCAGGAGTAGAGGTAGAAGATGGACCATTGAGTGAAAGGAAGAGCAGGTAGGTCAGTTTGACTAGGTTATAAAATTATTGAGAGAGGTAGTTCTAGAAAGTTAGGATGAAGCCAGATTAAGGTTTTAAACACCAGGCTAAGGAGTTTTAACTTTGTCCTACAATGTTGTGCAAGTTAATTGTGACAAAGTAAAATAATTAAATTTATTGACATGTAAAACGATAACTTTTTGTGCCTTTTAGAAAATTTTAAACTATACAACATGTCCTTGTGCTGTAATCCTGTTTTACACAATTTGGCATGGAGTTCACATGATTTTAACATGTAATCTTCAATTTCGCATCATAAAACAACATTTTTATCACACTGAATCCATTTTCCAAGTCTAGCCTTGATGATGAGCTATAGATTTTCTGTGAGGTTTAATCTGCTGAGTCCGAAATCTTGGACATGTTTATCTTCATCCCTTTGATAAATTAAGCCTTTGGTGACACATAGCATGGTCTAAGTCTGTCATTGTTTTCTGCTTCTAGTTTTAACTTCTTAAATTCTACACCAATGAATGCTTCTCGGCATATCAATATACTTATGAAAATTCATCATTCCCTCAGCGGGGATAATACTTCTAGGTCCAATGGAAGTTTTACTCAGCTCTTATGGGCTTGCCTAGGCTTCTTACCACATGTTTGGGAGAGCCTTGGATCAAAAAAGTGAGTTTCATCAGCAAAAAGTAACTTTTTCCAATCTTCAGTATTTTAGTTTTTGTATTATCTGACCTATGGCAAGTGTGGTGTTTTTTTCCTCATAGTGATAATTAACAGCTGGTTTTATCCCGGTCTTCTCACTGTTCTTCCAACTTCAAGTACCCTATGGTTCACTTTGGAAGAATCAATAATAGCCCCTCATGCTTCCTTGGTGTTTCTAAAGGTCTTTTCATGAGGATTGATATTTGTCAGTTCTTCCCATTTTTCACTTTCTTCCTCTCTTTCTTTGACCATTGGTACACCTGATACTGTTTCATTATGATCTTTTCTATATTTGTAGCAGATCATATAGAGAGAAAGCATAGTAGAGTGGATATGGATATGGAACGGGACTTGAAATCAGGAAGTCCTGTGTAAAAATCCTACCTAAGGACAGGGAATATGAATGTTCTTACCTAGGACTGAAATGGAAGGATCTTCTTCACATTTTCCTGAATCTATGCCAAAAGGGTTTACTTCTCTTACTCTTCTCCCACTTATAGAGTGGTGATATCCCAGGAAGAAAGTTTGTATGAAAATTTTATTCCTGGTGGGGTGGTGACTGATCTACTCTCACTCTACTACATACAACCCACAAATTCTTAGGGTATCCATGCCCTTTGAGCCTTATTTTAACTAGCACCTCAAGAGAGTTTCCTATGATATCACTTGCTTAGCAAAATGCCCATATCTCGTTCCATGGGAAGATTGTCTTCTTGTAACTGTAACCATGGTGATGTAAACACTAACAATTTCCAGAATTATTTGTACTTTACTGCCATCTGCTTGCTAATGGAGAGGAATGATTTCATATCACACCAGTCCTCCCCTCAAAGGCCTGCCATCCACAGGAATCACCTATCCTTCTATATTTTCTTAGCACATTTAGTAAAATCTTGGTTCATCAGAATACATATTAAGAGCTAGAAGGGAACTGATGAGTCATTAAGCTCTATCCCTTCATTTTATAGATAAGGAAGGTCACACAGAGTAGGTGGCAGGGCTAGCTTTCAAACCCAGGCTGGCTGGTTCCAAAATCCATAGCACTAGACCTGCCTCCCAGTGCCCCAGCATCCTCTTTAATTCTATACATTTTGCCTCTTCCTGGGATTCCAAAGCACTGTGAAGATAAAACACATCAGTAATCCCTCAGTTCCCCAAAGTTCTTCCTCTTGATACCATATATCAAGAATGTGGTATACTGCTCTCTGAAATCTCCCATCTCATTTCAAGCTCTTTGCTTTCCCATTTTGTGTATCTACACTGACTATATAAAATTAAATGAAGACCTTGTGCCTGAAGTATACAAGTCACTTAGTTTTCTAAGCCTGAAATGAAATGGATGCCTTGCTTGATATTCCTATCATTGGGGTAACTGAGATTTCCTGCTAACCCTTCATTGCATCTTTACTTGGGTCTTCCCACTCTCTTTTATTATCTGTTGTCTGATTCCCTGGGCAAAATGGCATTAAGTTCAGCTAAATTCTGGGCTTGCAGCTACCTTGCTAATGGATTCTTGATCCTGTGATTCAATTTTCTCTTAAAAGTCTCAGTCAGCACTGATTCTTCCTCATCTGAAACTGCCCAGTGCCTCCAACATTCTTTGATACATTCCATTATAGCCTTTTTGCTTGCCTTAATCCCAAATAAAAATCTCTTCATCCTTTTTCCTCTGTGTTTTTTCCTCCAAAGATTACCAAGCACTGAAAACACACTGTGGAAACATACAGGAGAGAAGGAAGGCCAAGAGAAATCAGAGAGAAGGACAGCTTTGAAAGTAACATGCAGAGTGTATTATATATTTACAAAGAAAGGCAAGCTACATATAGGAGTCTCAGTTTTTGCAATTCTCCTTTTCTATTTTGCTATATAAATGAAAATTATTCATATCAGTTAATGTTTGCTAAGGTCAGAATTTTTAAAATGGGGAAACCCCTGCAAAAGATTGTCAGGATATCAGCTTTGACTCCCTGCTGCTGGGGGGAGGATACTATATATGTTTGGAGTCTCTGATGTCTTTACATGTAAAACTTTTGTAAAACTAGACAAAAATGTAGTAAAGCCCTACTTAAGTCTTTTATTTCTTCATACTTGTTGCTATAAGTCATTATAAATACTTGGGGTCCTTAACTAACACAGGATTATCCTTCACAATAGAATTACATAAATATAATAACTTGACTAAAAGTTGTAATAGTCAACATTTACATAGTGTCTTCAGGTTTACAAAGGTTATCCATCTCTATATCTATCTATATAGATACGTGTGTGTGTGTGTGTGTGTGTGTGTGTATGTCTGTTGTTCAGTTGTTTCAGTTACGTCCAGCTCTTCATGACCCCATTTAGGTTTTCCTGGCAAAAATATTGGAGTGGTTTGCTATTTCCTTCTCCAACTCATTTTACAGATGAGAAGACTGAGGCAAACAGGGTTAAGTGACTTGCCCAGGATCACAGAACTAGTGTCTGATATCAGATTTGAACTCAGGAAGATGAATCTTCCTGACTTCAGGCCCAACATTCTATCTACTGTGCCACCTAGCTACTACACACACACTTATCTGTATATGTCTGTACATATATGTGTATCTTCCTCCCAAGTCCACCATATTATTTTGAAGTGGAGCTACTATACTGATAGAAGACACTGTTTCCAGAAGGAAACAGAGATACATACTCTAGACAATAATACACAACCCACCCAATGGAGGAAGTCAATTCAAGGAGCATGGAAGTCAAGGCCTATAGAAACAAGAGAGAGCTAGCTCTGGCAGTCAAAAATTAAGAGATGAGCCTCATAGAGAACTATACAAGGAAAGAAAGGACTTCCAGTTCCTTCAGTTACAGAACTGTAAGTTGCCTTGCCACCTATGTTCCCTACACATGAACCTCATTACCACTGTATTCTAAATTTATGGTCACTCTTCCCCCAAATACTATGCGTATTTGCAGGATAGTGTACAGGTTTCTGTGTGTGTGTGTGTGTGTGTGTGTGTGGTGGGAGAGGGAAGGAATATTCTATAAATACTGTTCTTAATATGCCATCTTAGTATACCATACTATACTATACCATCTTTTGCCAAAAGCTAACTGTGTCCACTAATCACTTGTTAATGGGAAATGCCCCTAGTCAGGGCTCGTGAGCTATACTGGAATTGTAGAGGTATAGCTAGAATCATTGAGAACATAACCATCCTCTGGGGATCCAAACTAAGGGTGTGAGGACAAGTTGAGGGAGTAGCACAGAAGCGATGCTATACCTTAAGTAGAACATCGAAAATGAAGAGCTGGGGAACAGTTTTTCTTTAAAGTGTCTGACAATTTGCTAGCCATTCAGCATCTACAAGCACAGCATTATACCAGTAGCTAAATATTTAAGCCAGTTTCTGTTTCATTTTCTTCTTTCACCATTTTCCCACTGACTCTTTTCCCCAAAGGCATGAGAATGTCAGCACTTTTCCATGTAGTTATTTTTAAAAAGTAAAATAGTCAATGCTTATAGTATTTTGATTTCTTTCCCCACTGACTAGAAAATGAAATCTCTTCTTTGTCATTTCTGTATTCTCTCTCACTCTAGGCATGCCCAAAGTCAAGCTTTTAAAAGATTTACTCTAGCTATTTAAACAGATAGGTACAGGTAACCTTTGCAATATTTTCTCCCTAACACTTCAGTGCCCACAGAATCCTGGTTTCTAAAGTTTAATGAAGTCAATGATTAACATTATCTGAGCAACAGGAACCCAGAGTTGACCTCATTCATTGCCTGCATCCCAGATCACTCACATTCAAATATATCTATATAGACAAGATAAAGTGATACATTGTTCAGCAACAGAATAGAAATATAGTTTCATCTCAGATACTATGAAAACAAATCAGAATTCCTGGTTTATTATCTGACTTAATGTCTCTTTAATGTAAGAGACTAGCACTGAAGATAGCAGCAGATATAAATCTAAAAGCACTGATGTTAAATATTGAGTGAGCTGTACTTCAAGGGGCTAGAAATGAAAGTCTTTAAGGAAAGAACTGGAAAAACTCAGGGAGATCTTTCAACAGGAAAAGTGAAATTCACATATATATTAATCAGCTACAAGCCTGTGTTAGCTAGCAGTCCAATGCTCTTGGTCAGGTACTTATTATTTAGATTATTCACTCCTTAACTGGGGGTGAGAAGGAGGAGAATAAGTATTTATATAGCTTTTAATATGTGCTAACCCCTGTGCACCAAGAGCTTTCCAAATATCTCCTTTTATTTTAATTCAATTCAACAAACATTTTTTAAGCACCTACTTGTTACTAGGACAAATACAAAGTTTAATTTGATAATTTAATCAAGCGATATTTCCTTAAGAGCCTACTAAATACAATGCATGGTGTTAGGTGCTGGAGACAGAGACATAAATGAGACAGTTTTTTCCCTGGAGCAGCTTACCATCTACTGTTTCTCAACTAAGGAAATTGAACATAAGTAAACATTTATTTAGCTCTTGCTGTGTGTCAAGTTCTGAGAAAATCAGTAATGCCTCTTCAACCTATATGAAAAGGCAAGCCATTTGGCATTTGTAGACAGTAGTGGAGAAGGAAATTCACTCACAGTGGATGGTATTTCTCTTCCCCCTCCCAAATCCACCATTTCATTTTGAAGTGGGTCTGCTCTGCTGGTAGAAGACACTGTCAATTGAGTTAGATTTAGCAATAAACCACTAATAAGTTTAGAGAGAGTAGTTTTAGGCAAAGGGTAGGGCCAGAAGCCAGACTGCAGGTTGAGAACTGAATGGGAGACATGAAAATCAAACAGCTTTTCTAGGAGATTGATTGTGAAAAAGATACAGGATGATAGATATCTTGAGGGACTTAATTTAGTGAAAGATTTTTTAAAGAATAGGGATATCTGGCCATATTTTTAGTCAGAAAAGAAAGAATAGGAAAGATTATAGATGAGAAGGAAAGAGAGAAAATGGTTGAGTTTCCAAGGGATACAGAAAGGGATATAATCAAAAACATAAACTGGGGAGTCAGTACAAAGGACTACTTTATAATAAACTGGAGCAAAGAGGAAGAGAATGGGGATGGTGTAGAGGGCTTTTGAGGTTTGGACTATAGAATAAGAGGGAGCTTATAGTGGATGGCCTCTGTTTTCTCAGCAAAGTAGGAGTTGAAGTCTTTGACTGAGAGGAAAGAGAAAAGATAGTTTAGGATTAAAGAGAGAAAAGAAGTTTTGAAATAGTCACTATGGGAAATGGGATATAGAGTCAACCAGGGAAAACCAAATAGATTGCCATGCAGCAGTGAGGATTCATTTGTACTGTACCCTGGCAGCATGATTTTGGGATAATTTTCCGGTACCATCAAGGAACTTTTGTTTGATCATATCAAAGCACAATTACTTCTTCTTTTCTTCTGAGTTCTTATAGTACCTATATGTAGCAGCAAGCACCCTGACACATCCAGGATAGCCTACTAGCACAGGTTCTTAGATCGACTTTTCTAAAAGGAAAGCAACTTTTGAGGGATCAACAATCTTCTTTAATTACATTCACCAAGAGAGAAAATACATGCAGAGAAATAAAGACCTAGAGACAGAGCTTCTGTCTGACCACAAGCAATACATGCGTCAAAGATCAACAGACAGGTGCAACAGTCTGACCATTACATACATACATAGTTATCAGAGAAAGAAACACCAGCATCTGTGTTTTCAAAGCTGGGGGCTCCTTAACGGCTACCCAGAGTCTCATCTGGCACATGAACCTTATTCCAAAGAGTAAGCCCCAAAGCATAACCTCACCTCACAATATATACACACTTTTCAGAGTTGGAGGGCATCACAACTCTCCATCAATGACACTCCTGAGCCAGTGCCTCCTTAGAAATTAGCAAAAGGTGTGAACCTTCCTATAAAACAAACCTCCTCTAATCTAGCTTCCCTTAATGGGCTCTACCTGAGGTCTATTAATGGGTGGGAATGATCTTTAACTCTCATTAACATTACATTAATATTACAGTATAAGACATACAGATAAAGCATTAAGTACTTTTTCATCTTATCTCTCCAGTTTCTTTAAGCGGAAGGACTATTTCTTATCCATCAAAAAAAACCCCTCATAGCACCATGAATAGTGTCATTAGAATGTAAATTCTTAGTGGGAAAAGATTGTTGGGTTTTTGTTGTATCCTCACAGTGTAGCATAATGGCTAGCATACAATAGGCAGTTAATAAATGCTTACTGAATAAAACAGTCTGTACTAAGGAAATATTTCTTAATTGGTTGATTTATTATATTATTATAATATATATAATTATATATTATAATATATATTATATATTATTAGTCTTCCCAAATGGGAAGACTAAACAGCTGTAAGAGATTACAAGTGTCACCATAATGGAAAAGCACTTGAGAGCTGGGTAGGACCTCAGGGACTACTCAATCCAACTCATACATTAACAGGGGTGGGGAATCCCTAAAAAGATTTTTTTCTGTGAAGCTTGGATTCAGTCAAAGGTCCACACTTGAAGACCTAGAGTGCCATGTGTCATCTGAATCCAATTCCTTCATTTTACAGAGGAAAAATAATTAATGCTTAGAGAGTTTAAGTCTTCAGTAGCAGCAGTGGGGTTTGAACCTAAATCCTCTAAATACAGGGCTCTTGGATCTTTTCTAGGATCTTACCCTTTTCTTGTAAACTTTCTTCTTCATGCTTCTGTCCCATAATCCCTTTCAGAATGCCATTCTGGCTGATTCATCCTCCAGGACCTATACACCCCAGCCCCACACTACATCCTAGTCAGCCAAGACTGGTCATGGTTGTGCTTATTGTATCCACTGAAATTGAATAACTTGGCTGGTCCACCCTTCAGGGCCAGCCTCCTTGCGTGTGCTTAAGGGAACAGTCAGCCAGAAGAAGTAATCTGCACTAGCATATTGGTGACAGAAGATTAAGAATGAACGTTAGGGGAGACACACGGGGTCGTTCCTTTCTGCTCAGGCAGTATGTGTGTGTGTGTGTGTGTGTGTATACACATACATATATATGTATATATACACATATATATACATATGTGTGTATGTATATATATATATATATTAATAGGAGCCTTCTGGAGATATTGTATATATTTTGTTGTCTTACTAGGAGTCAGTGTAATGGCAGAAAGATGACGAATACCCTTGGTGGGGAGGAGTGGGAGGCAGTCAGGACTTTGAAAAGTTCTTCTTCAGTTTATGGAAAGGAGGCATTCATGGACTTCATTGACGCATGGTCCTACGCACCACCATGCCTAGTCTCTATAATACGATGGAGTAAAGATGTAGGTAAGTTGTGGGAAATGTCTTTGCAAGTTTCCATGGCTCTATTTTGCCCAAGAATACCTATGTCTAAAGCAATGAATAGTAAGAAAGCAGCAAAGTGTAGTAATAAAGCTCCCTGGGTTTAGAGTCAGAAGGACCTAGGCTCAAATCATTTCTACTAGTTATATTTACTAGCTATGTGGCTGTGCCAATAGCAAGCGTGTAACAAACACAAAAAAATATCCGAGATACACCTTTTAGTTTCATCTAAATTA
This sequence comes from Bettongia penicillata ogilbyi, assembly GCA_023548195.1. Taxonomy (NCBI): domain Eukaryota; kingdom Metazoa; phylum Chordata; class Mammalia; order Diprotodontia; family Potoroidae; genus Bettongia; species Bettongia penicillata. The sequence goes on from JAJHZJ010000143.1 coordinate 4,323,261, forward strand.
TTAACATTTTCTCCCTCATTTTTTAAAGTCCAGACAATTGACAAAACAATAAATCAAGCCTTGATTTGTGGTGTTTGCCAATTTCCAAGGTGTAAACACTCACTTCATTTCCCCTCAGTTGATCTTGACTGGACTCCACTATGACCATGCCCTCAGAAAACCTCATTACCAGGAAACTCATCCTACTCTAATATGTGAGCTTTGGTATTCATATCTCATCAAATATCTTTTTGGTGGTGCTGGTGCTTCAGTTGTTTCCAACTCTTTGTGACCCCATTTGGGGTTTTCTTGGCAAAGGTACTGGAGTAGTTTTCCCTGTCCTTCTCCAGCTCATTTTATGGATGACGAAACTGAGACAAACAGGGTTAAGTGACTTGCCCAGGAAATAAGTGTCTGATGCTGGATTTGAACCTAGGTCTTCCTGATTCCAAGCCCTCACTGTATCCACTGCACCATCGAGGTGCCTCTCAGTACTTAGAGTACCCTCTGATTAGAGGGTTGGAGGGAAGAGCAAAGAACTTTTCTGAGTTTCCATTTAAAGAAATCTCCCAGACTAGCCAGCTACTCTACCATACTCCTCCTTCTCAACATTTTCCACCCCCACCTCATCTTCCTTTTGCATGTGGTCTCCCCCATTACACTGTAAGACTTGAGGACAAAGCCTGCCTTTCTTTTTCTTATTTGTCCCCAGCACATATCATAGTAATAAATGACAAACATATACATTTAATAATTTATTATTTAAACATAAAAGTGTTTGTTGACTGACACTGAAAAGTTAATGATCTTCTCTAGCAAATCTGTTTGGGATGACTCCAATATGGCACCAGACAATGTTCAAGTCATTTCATCCATATTTGCCTCAGTTTCTTCACCTGTAAAATGGGAATAATAGCAGCATTTCTATCTAGGATTGTTGTAAGGATCAAATGAGAAGATAATTGTAAAATTCTTAGCACAGTAAGTGGCATATAAATGTCAGATACTATTATGAGGATCTAATGAGATAGTATATGTAGATGCATTGTGAAGCTGAAAATACCTTCTAAATGGGAGAGGCTTGCTGGACTCTCTTTAATTAATTTTTTTTAAATTTTATTTAATCAAATGAGTTAGAATTCCAAGTAAAGGCTATTCCAGGTTTATTATACTAGTTAAGAATGGACTGAAGAATCCAATATTAAAAGTGAAATAGGGCAAAAAGGGACTTTACTATCTGCATATTTGAATAATATTAATGAAAGCACTCTTTAATACTGTGACCTTTTATATTAGCCATGAAAATAGGCTGTGCTCCACTTAGCCCTGTGAACTCTGAATACATTTGCTACAAGCTGATGTTTTTAGTTCTATAATCATGCACAGCAGTTGAAAGAAGTGAAGATTCCTAGGAAGAATAGGGAGATGATACTGGTAAGGAAGGGTAAAGAGCCAAGGCAAATTTTACAAACTGAATATACTATTTTTCAGCCTGCCAATTTTTGTTCAGTTTGGGGCCTAGATCCCTATCGCTTTATAATTTCTTTCTGAGATTATCAGTCTAATCGGACTGATGAAATAGACTATGACTATATATCGTGGGTGGGTGAGTGGATAGAGGTAACCTTCCTTGTCTTATGATATCATTGCTTTGGTAAATTCCCAGTATGGAAATTTCCTTCACCAATACAGTTAAGAAACTGCTCACAACTTTATTTTGAAAGAACTGACAGAATTACTGACAGATTATACAACTTGCCCAAAGTCATACAGCTTGTATCAGAGTCAAGATTTGAACCTGAGTTCTTCTAGACTCTATGATTGGCCCTTTATCCACAAGGCCACATTGCCTCAAGTCATATACAATATGGGTGATGTGGTTTTTTTAAAGTTTTATTAGTGCTCTTTTCTTTTTATATATTACATATTTTATTTTTTTATATGTTACTTTTATTTCCCATTGAATCCTCCTGCCCTCACTAGGGCCCTCCTTTTTAACAAATTGACACATTGGCCATGTCTGAAAACGTATGCCTCTTTCTACACCTCTAACCCACCACTTTTCTGCTGAGAGGTGGGAGGCACTATATTGAAAAGAGTTCTGAGGCTTCCTGGTGTTGTTTTCCTTTATTGCAGACGTCATGAAAATTTTCTGTTTTTGCTTATTTCATTCTATATCATTTCACACAAATTTTCCCAAGTTTCCTTAAATTCTTCATATTCATTTTTTCTTACAGGCACAATAATATTCCATCATATTGTTATACCACAATTTGTTTACCCATTGCCCAATTTTTGAGCATTCATTTCATTCCTGATTCTTTGCTTTCTATAAAAAACGTTGTTACATAATACAGTGCTACCAAGCAGAGAGTATCTCTGCAGAGGAGTACATCTAAAATATCCCATTAGAATTCTACCCAGGACAACATGAAAATTCACTTAAACTACACAGATTTTTGCATTCCTCAGGGCTGGCTATTATAAATTTCTATGAGTGCTAATGCAAACTTTATTTCTATTACCTTAAAAATTAAGATGTTATTTACTTTTAAAAAATAGTTTCTAAAAATATTTTTACACACGGGACCTTTTCTTTGTTGGTTTTCTTTTTCAGCATCTTTAGTGTGTCTGTCTAGTAGTGGCGTTGTTAGGTCAAAGAGTACGTCCAGTTTAGTGACCATACTAGCATGTTCCATTCACTTTGTTTTTCCGTAGTCTTTCAAATGGACAGAGACTTCACAGAGGAGACTGTAAATGTTCTAGGGCTTGGTCCAGTACTTTATTTTCTTGGAACAGGGACATTTGAAGACCCTTCAAATAAATATTGTTATTGGAGCAGAACCTCTTTTTCAGGACACTAGCTAACACCTTAGCTGGGCCCAGAGAAGGAAATACCAGCCTAGATCATATTTTGAAGATTGTATAGCTCTTTCAATGATTCCAAACTACTTTGCTGTTGCAAAAGTTCAACTCTTTGACACCAGTATTTTTCCAATGATGTTATAAATCTGCAAATCATGAAAGAATTAAGATTACAGATAACTTAAAGAGTGATTAAAAGATACACACACATATGTACATATGTGTGCATGTGTGTATACATATACAGGGGCGCTAGGTGGTGCAGTAGATAGAGTGTTGGGCCTGGAGTCAGGAAGATGGGTCTTCCTGGGTTCAGATATGACCCCTGACACTTACTAGCTGTATCACCCTGGGCAAATCATTTAACCCTGTTTATTTTGGTTTCCTCATCTATAAAATGAGCTGGAGAAGGAGATGGCAAACTGCTTTGCCAAGAAATCCCAAACAGGGTCACAAAGAGTTGGACACAACTGAAAAATTGAACAGCAACAACAAAAAATACATACGTGCATATATATGTGTGTGTATGTATACATATATACTATATTACATGATATAAGTGTGTGTATATACATATATACTCTATTACACGATATAAGTGTGAGTATACATATATAGTATGTTATACTATATCATGATATAAGTGTGTATGTGTATATACATATATACTCTATTACATGATATAAGTGTATATATACATATATACTATATTATACTATATCACATGATATAATATGTGTATGTGTATATACATATATACTATATTACACAATATGAGTGTGTGTATACGTATATGCTATATCATATGATATAAGTGTGTGTATACATATATACTATATCACACGATATAAGTGTGTGTGTATATACATATACATTTTATATACTATATTACACGATATAAGTGTGTGTACAGATATACTATATTATATCACATGATATAAGTGCATGTATACACATATACTGTATATACTATATCACATGATATAAGTGTGTGTATACATATATTATATATTATATCATGATATAAATGTGTGTATATACATATATACTATATATACTATATCACACAATATAAGTGCGTGTGTACACATATATACTATATATACTATATCACATGATATAAGTGTGTGAATGTGTGTGTGTGTGTATGTATAGATAGATAAGTGAAAAGAAGCTACAGCCTGTGCCCAAGATGACTTATGTATAAGGGGCATTGTTGAGAATATGTCTGACAGGTAAATGGGTAGTCATGCAGCAAGAATTGAAAGGCAAAATCACATAGTGTGACAGATTCTGAGCTAGACAGAGCTTTTGAGGTCACCAAGCTCAATTTCTTGATTTTGCACTTGAGGAAAGGGAAGGTCAAAGAGGAGAAGTGGCAAGGTCACCCAGGCAGTCAGGGGAAGAATCAGGGTCTGATCTTTATCCCTCTACAGTGAATCCAGCCATCTTTCCTTGTCACCTTGTCCCTTGTCACCTCCTGGCCAATCAGAGCAGCGCATCAATAACAAAAGGAGATCCCAGGCATGTTGGGCAGATCTCCTAGAGATGATTTGTGAAGAAATGTGGTAAAGACTTGAACAGGATGAGAAGATGCTGGGGAAGGAAGATGGACACATGATGGAGGCTCTATATCATCCGAACAAAGGCCCACACAGATAAACTAACAGATCTGCCAAAGCACACATTTCTCATTTCTGAGAACTATTTTAAGGGAGACTGGAGACTCTGACTGAAAACTAAGCCCCACACCAAAACCAGCCGATAACCAATACATAAATGTGTAGGATTATAGGTCTAGACTTGGAGGGGACCTCAGAGATCATCTGGTACAACCATCCTCATTTTACAGTTGGGGAAACTAGGGAAGCTAAGAGAATGTACAAAGTCAGATAGGTGGTAGGTTATCATATATGATCACAAGTCCTCTTGACTTCTGAACCAGAAGCCATCCCACTGTATCACAATGCCTTTAAGAAAAGTGCAAGCTATGTAAATGTTAAGGAGGAATAGGCACGTTTATGTATATATGCATGTGCACATGTACATGCATGTACACAAATAAATGTGCATGTACACAAATAAACACATGTACTGTTGTCAATGTATACAGAGATATGTTTATAGATATAGATACATATTCATGCTGTTTACAGAGACTGTCTTAAGAGGGATACCATCCTTTGGGATTGTGCTTTGTAATCAGGGCAGAAAATTCTACAGCAGTTTATTCTCATCATAATAAAAGGATGGCAAAAAGAGGGATGACATATACTCAACCCACTCTCATTATACAAGCTCATATAATCATTAGTCTGCTGGCTGTTTTTTGTTTTTTTCTTAGATGTTGTTCATCACCTGGCATGAAGTAGCTTAACAGATGACGGGAAGCTAATTAGTGCTCCCTTTGCATCATAACAAATTTCCTCAGGGTCAGAACAAAGTCTTATTAACAAAATAGTTCAGTGGTGAAATAACATGCCCAATTATTTACTGACAGGGGAACAGAAGAGACTATATTGATATTTCTACATGGCCATGGTTCCTTGAGGCCATGAAAGATAGTTTGAGATAACAGATGGCATCAGGAAGACCTGGGTTCAAATTCCATTTCTGAAACAGACTACCTCTGTGACTTGGGGTAAGTCCCTTAACCTCTCAAGCAATTCTCTAAGACTATAAATTGCAGAAAAGGTACTGCATTGATGGAGTGAATTTTCGCATTCAAGAGTTGCCCACACTAATACAAATAATAGGTCTAGTCTCTCTCCCATGATTTCTTAAGGGTAGCCATACTAATAAGATATTGCTACTATAAAAGTTGAGTCCCCTCAGAGAACAAGTAAGGTTCAGTAGATGACAGAGAGAAGTGAGTGGTTCGCTGAGGCCTAGGGAAGATATAAAATCCCTATGCGTCCTTGAATGTGTTTTTCAGGCAATGGGGGGAGGGGAAAGGGGTTAAGGGGCAACTCAATCTAAGCTCAGATTTTGGATAGGAACACAGAAGTCCAGATTCAGAGGTGAGAGGTGGGGAGGAGGGGAAGTCCTCATGGTTGATGTGTAGGTATTATTTCATTCTTTTTCCTTTTATCCGCAGCACTTAACATAGAACCTGGTACATAGTAGATGCTTAATAAAAATGTTTGTGTTGATATATTTGGTAAAAGAGACAAAAGTTTGCTTTTATTTTTCTCTTTTTTATTCTTTGTTAAAGGGATGTCTGTGTGGGGGGGTATATTTGGAAATGAAAGTGATATAAAACCAAATGAAATCTTTTTTTAAGAGAATTTTTTTTGGGGGGCGGAGCCAAGATGGCGGAGTAGAAAGACACACGTTTACAAGCTCCGAACCCACAGCCCATATATTTAATGTAAGAAGAGTTCCCCAGAAGTTCTGGATCACTGCAAGGTGTGCAGAAACAGAGTGGAAGAGATTTCCGTTCCAGAGAGCCCTGGAGAGCTGTCCCCAGGGTCCGTTGCGCCCTGGAAAGCAGACCCCACCCCAGCGCTGCCCTGGCCGTGGCCCCAGAGAAGCTGATCCGAGCAGGCTTCAGGGACGAAGCTCCGGCAGCCGGGAAAGTCCCTCCGCCCACAGACGCTACAGGTCAGTGAGAGTGACGGCTGGGCCAGCCGAGAGGGGAGCGGAGTGTCTCCGTGACTCTGGCCCCCTCAGGAGGAAGCGGCGGAGGCAGAGGCGGGGGCAGGAAGTGGCAGAGGCAGAGGCGGGGGCGGCAGCGGTGGCAGCAGCTGCAGCGCGGCCCGGGACTCCCCCAGCAGCAGGCAGGATCTTCATTACTGAAAGTCTCTGCATAAACCACCTGAAGGAGCTGAGCCTGGGAGACGGCCCTGCCCCACCCGCTCCATTTCTGAAGGTCTCTGCATAAAGCCCCTGAGGGAGCTGAACCTGGGAGACGGCCCTGCCCCACCCCGCTCCATTTCTGAAGGTCTCTGCATAAAGCCCCTGAGGGAACTGAGCCTAAGGTCACATTGATTAGCAGCCGCGTGGCGCGGAAAGCCCATTTGAATCTCAGACTCCAAGCACTAGCTGGGCGGATCTTGGCGGAGGTGGACAGGAATCTCAGAAGTCAAGTAACTGGCTGGGAAAATGCCTAGAAAAGGGAAGAAAAATAAGACTATAGAGAGTTTTTTCGAACAGATGCAAATGATCCTGACTTTCAGATCTAATGACGATGAGGACATATTCTTGCCATCAGGGAAAGACGTGGAGGGCGGGGCCTCAGTACCCCAGACACCCCAGGGGGATGTCAGGTGGGCTCAGGCCATGGAAGAGCTCAAAAAGGATTTTGAAAAGCAAGTTAGAAAGGTGGAGGAAAAACTGGGAAGAGAAATGAGAGAGATGCAAGAAAAGTATGAAAAACACGTCAATACCTTGGTAAAGGAGACCCAAAAAAATGCTGAAGAAAATAACACCTTGAAAAATAGGCTCACTCAATTGGCAAAAGAGGTTCAAAAAGCCAATGAGGAGAAGAATGCTTTCAAAAGCAGAATTAGCCAAATGGAAAAAGAAGTTCAAAAGCTCACTGAAGATAATAGTTCTCTCAAAATTAGAATGGAACAGATGGAGTCTAATGACTTTACGAGAAACCAAGAAATCACCAAACAAAACCAAAAGAATGAAAAAATGGAAGAGAATGTGAAATATCTCATGGGAAAAACAACTGACCTGGAAAATAGATCCAGGAGAGACAATTTAAAAATTATGGGACTACCTGAAAGTCACGATCAAAAAAAGAGCCTAGATATCATCTTCCATGAAATTATTGAGGAAAACTGCTCTGACATTCTACAACCAGAGGGCAAAATAAGTTTGAAAGAATCCATCGATCACCACCTGAAAGAGATCCAAAAAGAGAAACTCCTAGGAACATTGTGGCCAAATTCCAGAACTCCCAGGTCAAGGAGAAAATCTTACAAGCAGCTAGAAAGAAACAATTCAAGTATTGTGGAAATAAAATCAGGATAACTCAAGATCTAGCAGCTTCTACATTAAGGGATCGAAGGGTGTGGAATAGGATATTCCAGAAGTCAAAGGAACTAGGACTCAAACCAAGAATCACCTACCCAGCAAAACTGAGTATAATACTTCGGGGGAAAATATGATCTTTCAATGAAACAGAGGACTTTCAAGCATTCTTGATGAAAAGACCAGAGCTGAAAAGAAAATTTGACTTTCAAACACAAGAATGAGAAGAAGCATGAAAAAGTAAACAGCAAAGAGAAGTCTTAAGGGACTTACCAGAAGTGAACTGTTTACATTCCTAAATGGAAAGACAATATTTGTAACTCTTAAAACTTTTCAGTATCTGGGTAGTTGGTGGGTCCATACACACACATGTACATGCATGCACACATACACACATGCACACACATACAGAGACAGAGAGCACAGATTGAACTGAATAGGATGGGACCATATCTTAAAAGAAATTAAGGTAAATGGTGAGAGAGAAATGTAGTGGGAGGAAAGTGGGTGAAATGGAATGGGGTAATTATATGTCATTTAAGAGGCCTGTAGGAGACTTTTTAGTGGAGGGAAAAAGAGGAGAGCTGAGAAAAGAAAAACAAAAAACAAAAAACAAAAAGTTTACCCTCATCACATTTGACTAAAGGAAGGAATAAAATGCACACTCATTTTGGTATGAAAACCTACCTTACAGTATAGGAAAGTGGGGGAGAAGGAGATAAAGGGGGGGATGATGAAAGGGAGGGCAAAGGGAGGAGGGAGCAATTTGAAGTCAACACTTGGGGAGGGACAGGATCAAAAGACAGAAGAGAAACAATGAGGGGCAGGTTAGGATGGAGGGTAATTCAGTTAGTCTTACACAACATGACTATCAGGGAAGTCATTTGCAAAACTACACAGAAATGGCCTATATTGAATTACCTGCCTTCCCAAAGGGAATGGGTGGGGAGGGAGGGATGGGGAGAATTTGGAACTCAAAGTTTTAGGAACAACTGTTTAGTATTGTTGTTGCTACTAGGAAAGAAGACATACAGTTAATGAGGAATAGAAAATCATCTGGCCCTACAGGAGAAAAGAGAAAATGGAGACAATAGGAGGGAGGGATGACAGAAGAGAGGGCAGATTGGAGACAGGGAAAATTAGATTGCTTGGGGTATTGGGGTGGGGGGAGGGGATAAAAGGGGAGAAAATTTGGAACCCAAAATTTTGTGAAAATGAATGTAAAAAGTTAAATAAATAAATAAATAAACAAACAAACAAATAAATAAGAGAATTTTTTTTAAAGAGACAATGGTTCATCAGGAATTAGACAGCCCCCATAATAGAGAGCTAGACAAGGTAAAAAGGTAAGTTGATTTTAATAGGACAGCCAATATTGGGTAATAGAGATATCCAGGTTCAAAATCTCAGGGAAGGTAGTGCTGGAAGTCAGAGAGGAAAATATAAGGGACCTGAGACATCAAGTCTCGTCTCGTCTCATCTCATCTCATCTCATCTCATCTCATCTCATCTCATCTCATCTCATCTCATCTCATCTCATCTCATCTCATCTCATCTCATCTCATCTCATCTCATCTTCCTACAGTTAAGGAAGCATACACAGAGAGCAGAAATGCCTTGGGTTTTTTTTTTTTTCAGTTTTCTACAATCACTTCCATAAGTCTTAATTTTCTTCCCCTTCCTTCCCTTCCCTCCATAAGATGACACATGTTCTACATGTACATTCTTATTAAACACATTTTCATATTAGTCATGTTGCATAGAAGAATTAAAAAGAATGGGAGAAACCATGAGAAAAACCTACCAAACCAAAACACTATTAACACAAGAGAAAATATTCTGCTTCATTCTGTGTTCTGATTCCGTAGTTCTTTCTCTGGATATGGTTGGCATTTTGCATCAAGAGTCCTTTGGGAATGTTTTAGGTGCTTGCTTTGCTGAGAAGGGAGAAGTCTACCAGATACAGTCCTCACACACTGTGGCTGTTACTGTGTACAATGATCTCCTGGCTCTGCTCCTTTCACTCAGCATCAGTTCATACAAGTCCTTCCAGACCCCTCTGAAGTCCTCCTGTTCATCATTTCTTGTAGCACAATAGTATTCCATTAAATTCATATACCACAACTGTTTCAGCCATTCCCCAACTGATGGACATTCTCTTGATTTCCAGTTTTTGGCCACTATAAAGAAAGCTGCTATAAATATTTTTGCACATGTGGGACCTTGGGAAATGCCTTGTTTAAGGTCACACGGGTAAGCAAAGCCAGGACTCAGATTCAGGTCTTCTGTCTTTATACTCCCTATGGCAACCTATGGTGCCTCTTGAAGACAGGAAAGATAGACTCTTCTAAACTAGCCAAGAAGAGCTTAACTTGGAATAGTATAAGCAAAGTCCTTGCATGGCATCCTAGTGGCAGAATTGGGGACTGGGAAGGCAGATCCTGGAAAACTAGAAAGCCTACCTCTGGCTGCCAAGTCTACTGCCACTGAATATTTTAACTGAGTTAAAATGAAAGGTCAAACTCATTGTAGCTGAGAGTGAAGTAATGCAGCTATCTTCTGTCTAGCTCTACCAGGTCTAGACTGAACCAGGATTAAATCACAAGGATGTATTTTGTAAACAGTGACTTAATAACATTAAAAAAAAAAGATCCTCCTCATCATTGCTAATATCCATTATATACCTAAGAAGCTGGTGTTCTGTCAATGAGAGCAGAGGAAGATGTGGGGCGAGGGAAGCCCAATGGTTTTCTCCTTTGAGAGCACCTGAGGCTTGGTAAACAAGGACAGAAAACATGAGGAAAACTGATTTGGCCCATGGCCATACAGCCAGTAAATGTCCAAGAAACCTGAAGGGGGCACTGCTGAGCCAAGAACTGGACAGTCTAGTTAAAAATACTAGGAGTCACTTTGTGGAACCACCAATACCAAAGATACAAATATTAGTTTTCCTTGTCCAGTTAATTAGTTGGTATAATTTTAGTCTTAATTTCAATACCATCTGGATAATTTAAAAAAAAACAACTATTTATAACTATATTTGTTACGGTAATTTTCTGTTTAACTTCCAAGAGGAAGATAACTGTAAAAGGAACTGTGATTATAAGGAAAGCACACTGGATCTGTAGTCAGGAAACCTGGGTTCGAATGCTGACTGACATTTACTACTGGGGGAACATCTAACTTTTCTGATCCTCAGTTTCCTCATCTGCAAAATGGATATAATATCTGTACCACTCCTCTGAGAATATTAAGTGCCCTATAAATGTAAATCATTTTCAGCATAAGAGCTTCCTTCCCTTGAGATTCAATAATCCAAAACCTGACTTCTTTGTATATATAGGGATTTTTATGTTTCCAGTTTACTCCTGAACAGAGCAACTTCCACGGGTGCTATAGGATCAGAAATGTAGACCTCTCTAGCCCCAAACCCCTCATTTTACAAATGAGAAAAAGTGGCTTTCCTAAGGTCACACAGGTAGTGAGTGGCAAAGCTTGTGTTTGAACCTAGGGGCTCTGACTCCAAATTCAGTATTCTTTTGACTATATTTAGGTGGCTCCCCATACTGCAACACACAAAGCTGTCATCTCCCCACCCCTGAATTCCCAACAAGAACTTGAAATGAAAGATAACAAAGCTTTAAGAAAAACAAAACCCACAGCAAACCCACAGCACCAACTCCCTCACACCTCACAGCTTCTTGAACTGGACATTACTTCTATGGACCACCAAAAAGGGAAATGGATCAATTAAAGGAGAAGCGGTGGGGTTTGTTCATGAAGCTATAAAGGGTCAGCCACCTTCACCAGCATTTTCCCGTATTCTTGCTTCATGTTGTCTCACGGGTACGTTGTAAGGCTACTGTATGTTGCGGATGGTTACAACTTAATGAGATTAAGCTGGTTAGCCAAGACTCCAGAACATCTCCTTCTGCTGTGACCCTGTGGATGAAGTCAGAAGCGGGAGCAACTGGATCTGAATCCCACCTCTGATATCTATTAGTTTAGGACAGACAAGCCTCTAAGCAAATCCCTTAATCTCCCTGAGCCTCAGTTTCCTTATCTGTAAAATGATGATAATGCCTTTGGACACAGCCTCCTGGGGTCTTTTTGAGGACCAAATGAGACAACTTGAAACTTAGAGTCTTTTTGAAGACTTCTGTCTCTGCGTCTTACTAGCTATGGGGCAAATCACTGAAACAAGCCTGTTTCCTCATCTATAAAATGAGGATGTTAGGCTTAATGAGATTCAGAGCCTCTTCTAGCTCTAAATCTATAATTCTATTACTTTTAAAATGACTTGTCAGTGATTACAAAGTCTCAGAAATTAAGATATCAATTTTCTTGTTTTGAGAGCCCACGGACTAACACATAGTAGGCACTTAAAAATTCTGACACTTCACTTATTTTTGCCAAATGTTCTAGTGAGTTGAAGTATGGGCTTCATTTCTTTGTTGGCACCTAGAAAATATCAGGCACTACAGAAGTGAACCTCCTGGGTCCCCCGGGAAGTGCCACTTAAACTATTTTGTCAGAACTAGATAAATGTTCTCAGACATGGGAGCTTCTAATTCCTCTCCTTTAGATAAAATTATCTTTTCTGAATTTCCTTTAAAGATCAAAGTCACAGACACATAGTAAGGCTATACTTGAGAATTCAGTAAGTATTTTACTAGTGCTTAATAGTGGGCCTGCAAGGTGCAAGACTTCATGCTAGGTGCAGGAAATACACACAGTCAAAATAGTCCTTGCCCTCAAAGAGCTTGTTGCTCTAAGCTTTTATATCAGATATCAAGTCAAGGCAGCTAGGGGATGCAGTGCTGAGCCTAGAGTAAGGAGGACTTGAGTTCAAGTTCAACTTCAGACACTTACTAGGTACATGATTCTGGGAGAGTCGCTTAACCCTGTTTGCCTCAATTCCTCTTCTGTAAAATGAGCTGGAGAAGGAAATGGCAAACCATTCCAATATCTTTGTTAAGAAAGCCCCAAATAGGGTTAGGGAAAATCAGACACGACAGAACTCACTCAACGACAAGATGAAATCTAAATAAGCTAATTTAGACCTATGGGGAGCAAACTCCCTCTGCCCCTGCAGGCTGGCACCTTCTCTGAAATTGTAGCCTTATAAAACTGTCTAGAGTACCGAGAAGTCACATAGTAAGTCTTCCTAATTCTGAGGTACATCTCTCTATCTCCCATGCAATGCTACTTCTCATAATAAATATATTTCTACATTTTTTTTAGTATTTCCCACCCCCCTTCCCCAACATTGGTTGTCATGTTCAGGAAGTTTATATTTCAGCCCAGACCAGTAGTGCTTTTGTAATAATAGGCTGCCTTTCCATGACCGGTCTACCCTTTGTGGCCAAATAGTGACTGTGTCATTGCCATAGGGAGGGAAAAAAGAAAACCCAGAACTGCACAAATGATATAAAACAACAACCAGTAATTCTTTCATGTAACTTGGGTCAGAAGAATTGAGTGTGTTGTCTCCCAAATGTTGGTATTAACTGGAGTCAACAGAGAGTCAAGTTAGACATGGCAGCGACCAGGGAAGCGGAGGCATGGGGCTTGAACTGTAGTGGGCTATGTTGACAGGGCATCTCATTAATTTTGGCATCGACATAGTGAGCCCACAGGAATGAAGGACCACTGGGTTGTTTAAGGAGGGACAAATCAGTCCAGGTCAAAAATGAAGAAGGTCAAAGCTCCCAGGCCAATCAGTAGTGGGGTCAGCCTATGAATGGCTCCTGCACTTCCATATTTCTAGACTGTGTAAGGTGAAGAGACACAGTCTGGGGGTGAGAGGAAGAAGAGGAGGAAGGAGTTAAGATTTTTTAAATAATTAAATGGATAAAAACTTAATTAAGTGGCATTCTTAATAAGCTGCAGTTTCCCTAAATTTAGGTTTAGCTTAAGTGATGCTTTTTCTACCTCTCTGGCAAGGACTCTCTTTTGGGTTCTTTTCATGTGATTGGGAATGGGGTAAAGGAAGATGGAAGAAGGATCATGGAGTCACAGCTTCAGAGCTAGAAGGAACCTAAGAGGTCATCTCATCCAACTCCATTTTACAAATGAGGAAACTGAGGTCATTAATGGTTAAGCAACATGTCCAAGATCACAAAGTGGTAAAGGTAGGATTTGAACTCAGGTCATCTGGCTCAAATCTAACAAACACTCTTTCCATTACACCACAGTGCCTCTGGAGACTCCGGGATATTGATCATGCCTAGAATAAGACTGTGGAGTTCCAAAGGAAATGGAGAATTATATCTGTTAGCCATTGTTTTAGATTATTCATGTTACTGCATCCTTTCCATTTTAAGCAGGCCACAAAAATGATATCTAAGGTCACAGAGCTAGTAAGTGGTAGATATAGAAGTCAAATAATTTAGGTTTTCTGGCTCTAAGGCCAGGATGGGGGCAGAGATCATCTCTACTTTGTAGCCTACATTTCTTTTTTTTTTTTAATACCAAGTAACAGCATCCATTGTGCACCTAGTAAGGGCACAATAAATGTTAATTAAAACAAAAAGGGAAAAGATGGGCATTTTTCAAAATTATTATGTAATAATTTGGACCCAATATGTGACCGTGGTGGACTATGAGTGAATTATTGTTAGAACAGACTTACTTTGTTAGCTGGGTGTTCCCTTAAGCAGAATATTAATTTTGTTTAAACCAGAAGAGAATTCTGTCTTATTTTTATTGGTGTTTAGGAGTTGGAGAAAAGACTTCCTTTATAGGAATGCTCGGGAAGTGACTGTTAATTTTGAAAATTCTTGGGTTACACAATTTATTTGTTTTTGCTTTAAATAAGTCAATTGCTATTATTTTTTTTAAATATATGGGGTTTTATTTTTATTTTAATTTTTGGTTTAGGTTTAAATAACCCAAAATTAGGGTTAGCTAAGAAAAGTCCCCATCAGCAAGTGATATTAAAGAATGTCATTGATTCAACAGACCATAAAAAGGGGGGACCAGAGGAGAAAAAGCCTGCTGGACTTAGAAACTGATACTTATTTATCTTTGAGCAGATTCACTTTATTGACAGCTAGAATTAAGGTTGCTGAACACCTTAAAATATCTAAGACATGGTACTCATCATTCTAAGTTTCCTGACTTTTTTCTGCATTATTGTTATAATTGGGGTTTCTGATGAGCTTGGTTGCACTTATTCTACCCAGCTTCTCTCCTGTCTTTCAAGATTTACATTCTTTTCTCTATCTTTTTGTTTGTTTGTTTGAGGGAGGCAATGGGGTTAAGTGACTCGTCCAGGGTCACACAGCAAGTAAGTGTCTGAGCCCAGATTTAAACTCAGGTCCTTCTGCCTCCAGGGCTGGTGCTTTACTACTGTGCCACTGAACTGCTACGTCTATGTCTTTTTTTTTTTTTTAAATTTATTCTCTCCCACATAGCTCCCTTTCAGAATAAGTAATTATCCTAGACCCCCTGATCCACTTTCACTTATATCTTGTTACTTGACAAAACTTTCTCCACATACCTTTACCTGTACATGTTGACCCCATACAAGCATTACATTGCCCTCTCAAGGTCAATGCCACAGAGACAGAGTGGTCTACATTGTCTGTTTATTGAATATTCAGCTTATTATTGTAAAGTTGGCCACCATATAATAAATAATTTTAGCCACAAGGGCTCATAAAGAGTTTTATCAAAGCTATATTGGTAAAGGGGACACCCTACCTTCTTAAAATATTAAGTATGCATGTACAGCTTAAAAAGGACAAGAAGAAATTAGGTGTCTTAATAACCAACAATTATATAGTACTTTCAAGTTTGCTAAAGACCTTATAAATATTAGCTCCTATATGCCTCCCAAGAACTTTTTGAAGCAGGTGCCATAGGCCTTATTGAGATAATATATGTGTTATTGTTCTCAGAGAGGACTGATGTTATCACAAGGTGACGCCTTAACTTTTGCATGAATTGGATTTAGGGGAAGCAGAGCTGTGCAAGTCATCAGCCTCGCTCTCTCCTCCACAGTCACTGAAATCCAGTGGCAACACAAATGTCAAGATGACTGGGGATGGCCTGGGATGCAGTGGATGACCTTGGCCTTTCTAAAGGAAGGTCTTTGCCAGGTCTCACTTTGTCTGAGGCAACACCCATTCAATGAGTAAGGGCTGGGTGAGAATTGAGACAAAAGAAGGTCTAATTTACAGTACAGATTCTGGGCTTACTACCTCGATTTCCATTCAAGTCAGGTTTCCAGAGGGTGGCTATCAGGCCTTGTAATTGGGGGTTGAGGAGTAGGGTGTTTTTTCTAGTACTGTAGAATTAACCTCCACCAGTGAGCTTCCTTTCCAATGATTATCACTTGATATCATTTAACTAGTCAGACCTGTCCAGCAGATAGTTAGGGGATATTTACTGAGAAGGCATAGAAAGAAAAGTCAATACAAAATATTTCCCAAACCTCAGACTGGACACATACTCTTCCTCAAGTAAGACAGAGTCAGGGAAAACAGAGAACATGCAATGGGCAAAGATGTTAACTCACAGTTCCTGAATACTGGAAATCCATTTCTCCGCTTCATGGGTCCATCACAAAGTTCTCTTTACTCACTGAGTAATGCTGGACTTTCTGCTAGGTTTCTTACGAGTTCTGAAGCTGCCTTCCCTAGGTCTGTAGCATCTGATATAGACGATGGAGCCAACCACAGCTCTTCTGGGGATACTGTTAAGGTGCCAATGAGAAATCCAAGTCCTCTAATCCTTTTAAGTTCACAAGGTTATCCTCTGGACAAGGGGGATATGGAGAAAATAGAAGCTCTTCCCCAGTGCCTTCCCCCAACAAGTCTCTCCCTTTCAGGGAGTTGGTTAAAACTACTTTCTCTTCTCTGCTGGCTAGACAATGGAATGTTAGGTTCCAAACTGGTTTGCTATTTTATGAAATACCCACAGGGCATGACCAAATCTCTTCAACTAACCCAAATACATGTCCTGTATAGTTGCCCCATTTCATTTCTTTTCTAAAAAAAAAAAAGACTTTCACTCCTTCCAGATTTATCATAGACTTCTATGCCTAGTTGAATGAACTCAGCTGATTGATTTAATAAAAATATTCTCACTTCATTGAGTATCCAACCCCACTTACCTATGTAAAGTACTTTTTAGACTTTAAACACTATATAAATGTTATCTGTTATAATTATAAGGAAAATGAGGCACAGAAAAGTTAAGTGACTTGCTCAAGGTCACACCACTAATTAACAGATTTCAACCCAGACTGAATTAGTCTAGCACCATGTTGTCCTTAGATGACACACATACTGTCCTTTGTCAAGCCCCTCCTAAGAGGCCTTTCCAGTTTGGTAGGACCTGGCAGATCTTCTAGGAGAGTTTTTCAGGATCCAGGGTCACTTACTTTAGTGGAGTTTTGTGCATTAAATTTAATTTTAAATTTAATTAATGTTAATTTAAAATTGTTGTTGATAATTTAGTTATTTTCCATCACGTCCAATTGTCTGTGACCACATTTGGGTTTTTCTCAGCAAAGATACTGGAATGGTTTGCCATTTCCTTCTCCGGTACATTTTCCACATGAGGAAATGGAAGCAAACAGGGTTAAGTGACTTGCCCAGGATCCCACAGATACTAAGTATCTGAGGCAGGATTGAACTCAGAAACATGAGTTTTCCTGACTCTAGGCCCAGACCTCTCTATACATTGTATCAGCTCTGCCTCACTTAAATCCAATGCATGCAAGAGTCAAGATATCACCCTTGGGATGTTACTGGTCCTCTTTCAGAATAAGAACAAAGGATTCTGCATGAGATCTCAACGCAGAGGAAAGGACTCCCAGAACAGGTGTTGTGAGTTCAACGTCTGTCACACCTATTTCTTACATGTATGCCTCGCTGCTATTATGTCTAAGTTTACTCCTCTCATGGATGCTCTGTGCATTTGTGGGCAGGAGGAAACCAAGTTTTTAGGAAAATACTTTTTTCTATTAACTGTCTTTACCACGTTATCAGAGAGTAGTTGTCACTGCCCTCTGGGGACCCAAAATGCCCATTCAAGTCAAAGTTGGGGGATGCTTCTATTTTTCTCTCCTCTTCCTCTTCCTTCATCACATATGGTCCCTCTCTCCACTTAGGGCCCCATACCCTTACACATGGGTACTCTGTCCATCAGAATATAATTTTTGGTCACTTATATTTTGCAATATATTCCTGGGTTTGGGGATTCAAGTTTTTAAATGATTATTATTTTCAGAAAACTGGAACAATTTACTTTTTGTCCTGTGAAATTTTCATTTATGATTTCTTCAAGTATAACTCTGAAAAAACAAGCTTTATAAAAACCTATTGTGTTTCAAATGGAGCTACCTGACTATGCTTTTAAATCTAAATTACTCTGCCTTTCACTGAATGGCCAATAATGGCCCCCAACCCAAACCTCTATAGCTCATTATTTAGATTTTGTTGGCTTAAAATGAGTATAAACAGCAGTTGTTTTCTGTTCTGGCCAGGGTCTTCCCCTCCCAGACTGATATTTTTGTGGTGGCAAATTCTTTGTCTCAATTCTTACCTACCGTTAGTCATCGAATGGGTGTTGCCTCAGATAAACTGAGACCTGAGAAAAACCTTAATTTAGAAAGGCCAAGGTTACCCACAGCTTCCCTGGGCCATCCCCAGTCCTTTTGACTATTGTCTCGCTACTGGACTTGGATGACTCTGGAGGAGAGAGTGAGGCTGATGCTGTTGCACAGCCCTGCCTCCCTCAAGTTCAGTTCAGGCACAAGTCATCGCCCTCTCTGAGCAGGAGGGGCCAGCGACAGCATTTCACCATCTAGCTAATCTAAAAGTATTTAACTTGCTGATGGAAAACTGATCAAGTTCTCAATGAAGTGTGCAAACTGGTGACAGTTACAAAGCTGTTCATATTTAGAAAAGATGTCTTGATTTGAAATCAAAATGGTTAAAATTCTCAAAATGAACTTTGTGCAATTACAATGACCAAGGTTCTCCCTAAAGAGGCAATGTAAAGACATACCTCCTTCCCTCATTTGTCTAATGAAGTATCTGAGGCAGGATATGAACTCAAGAACATGAGTCTTCCTGATGCTAGGCCCAGCATTCTATCTATTATACCAGCTCTCCCTCATTAAATCCAATGCATGCAGGAGTCAAGGGATCACCCTTGTGATGTTACTGGTTCTGTTTGAGAATAAGAATGAAGGTGAGGGGGAGGGTTATGGATGGGAAGCACTGTGTAAATTATAAGACTCAATGTGTTGGTTAGTTTTGCTGAACTTGCTAAGTAGGAGATGAGAAGGGATATATTCTGAAATGATATCCACAAAAAGTAAAAGAAAAAAAAAAGAAAATTATATCTTAAGCATAGTCATGTTGACTATATATTGAGATATCTATTTAATTAGTAGACTGTATGTAGCTAGAAGTGTATACAGTTAAAACTAGGTAAGATAGCTTCATACTTTTGGAAAGACACATGTCAGGCTTTATTATTCTCTTTGGACTTCAAAGACAATCCATTTCCTAGATCCAGGGGCATGAGTTCAGCACTACAAGGTCAGGCAATGACTCAGATGTACAGTCAAAATAATTTCCTGCTCTAAATATGAGACGGCACTGGATCTTGCTTCACTCTTGCTCTGTGTTGAAACATAAAAGTCACCATCAATAACATTTCTGGGAACTTGCAAAGCACCTTTCCCCTGTAGCTCTTCCAGATATTCTGAGTACTTTTGCTAATTGGACACCACCCACTAAGATCAAAGGTCAGTTTTGAAAGCTGAAAGGATCAAGTTTAACTGCTAAAAGAAGGTCAACTGTCAAATCTTCTAGGAAAGAATCAGGAGGTTACAGTCACCAGACAAGAGTCCATATATCAAAATTCAGAATGATGAGGTTCAAAAAAAAAGCTAGAGAATAAAAGACCATAGGTCAAAGATGGCAAAGATCTGGACTTAAGAAATCAAGGGCCAGAGAATAAAATGCTAAATGGCTGTAAATGAAAGTTTAGTGGAAAGGTCAAAGGCCAAAAGTCACTGGCTTGGTCAGACTAAGTGATTTTTCCAGGGTGGGGTGTCACTACTAACATCTCCTCAAGAATGATAAGAGTAGTTCATGTGTTTTTAGTCTGGCAGATACTGGAATTAAAATTGGTAGGTAGTTTATCTATGTAAGTGAAGAAGCAGGCACCATGCCTAGGAAGCACTGGGCATACAAAGAAAGGCACAGTCCCTACCCTCAGGGAGGTTCCATTCTAATATTAGTAATACTGAGGGTAGCCAGAATTTCTATAGCTCTTCAAGGTTTACAAAGTACTTTACAAATATAGGTCATTTTATCTTCACTACAAGCCTGGAAGCTGCTATTATTTCTCCTACTTTATAGATGAGAAGATTGAAGCAAACAGAAATTAAATACTTTGTTCAAAGTTACACAGCTAGTAAGTGTGGGAGGTTGAATCTGCACTCAGGTTCTCCTGATTCCATTTCCAGCACATAGTGTATGTAGGTACATGCACGATTTATACAAAGTAGATAGAAACATGGAAGGAGAAGGTACTAGCTGCAAGGGAATTAGCAAAGTCTCCTGTAAAAGGTAGAATTTGAATTGAGTCTTGAAGGAAGCCAGGAATTCTAAGAAGTAGAACATTGCAGGCATTGGCATAGTAAATGGAGAAAGGAGATGGAATGTCATCTTCTTGACCAGGGACCAGAATCCCTAAAACCTAAGTTTAGACAATTATACCCTCTTCCTCTCCACTAAGAGAACCTTTTTAGTTCAAGACCCATGAACATGGATCTGGGAGAGACTGGCCTCTAAAGAGAGGGATAAGACTCCCTTGTCTCTTTGTACCCTCATCCTGGAGCCCTGGGGAAAATGACCTAAAGTTTTGGTTTTATTTCATGTCTAGGGACTCTCCCAAGGGGTTGTCTATTCAATATACATTGTAAATCAGGTAGAGGACAGTTATTTATTTTTTCTACATAAAAGAAATGATAAAAAAGCAGGCTCACAGTCCACATTAACAGACTTACAATGCAGTAGACTAAATTATAATTACTGTTATACTGTGCCTGGGGGTCAAAACTTAAACATTTAAGCATGAAGCAGTTTGCAAGACCGCTGAATAGGTATTTTACAACTCACTTTGGCTCTGGACTGCTCAAATAATTCCTTCTAGATTGATGTCTTACAGCAAGTCAGGCTGTGGAGTGAGCTTGTCCTCTGACTTGCTGTTACCTTCCCCTTTATATGTAATCCATATATAATGGATACACAGAGGGCATCTCATACCGGCTAAGGACCTGGGATCTTTGGACCTCCCAAATGCAAAAGATGGCCTTTGAGGCTACAAATAGACATCTCAGAATCACTGCTTGGTAAGTTGCCTCTAAGCAGGAAAAAACACAAAGCAGAAGAGGCAGCGAGGACTCTGAGGTCTAGTTTCAGGTTCTCCTGGCAGGACATATGTTTTAGCTTCCATGTGCTCACAACAACCAAGAAGCCAGGATGGGGGAGGGGGACTGGGAAAAGACAACCCCTTCTTCTTAACTGTCATGGGAGAGTTTTTTGCCTTGTGTCTTGAAGAGTTAAAGTAAGAGCCTGACCATGTGGCTACTCAGAGTTTCTTGAGTGGATTAGTTCAAGTAACAATCCACCCAGATTTGAACCATGTGAACCCAGAAGTTGCCAAAAGAGCTCAGCACACGCACCTATGTTTCATGCTTACACTTGCACCAGACCTAAATCTGCCTTTCCCTGACTTCTAACTGCTTGCCTCAATTCCGACTACTGGGGCCAAGCAGAGTCTCATAGACACATTTAGGTACTTTAAGGCATTTATCAGGGTCTTCCCCAGGCTATGCACAATCAATTTCTTTGAATTATTCTTGAAGGCCATGATCAAGAAGCCCTTTATTATGCTGGCCACTCTTCTTTGCATGCTCTCCAGGTTTTCAGTGTCCTTCTGAAAACATAACATCCAGAACTGAGCACATTTCCCAAAACATGGTAAAATCAGAATGGAATACAGAAGAATGGTCACTTCCCTTGTTCCAAATACTGTCTTTCTTAAGGCAGCCTAGGATGACACTGGCTTTTTTGGCTGCTATAACCCATAATAACTCATATTGAACTTGTAGAACACTGAAACCCAAAGTTTCCACCCCCCTTCCCCCATAAAAACTGCTCTCCATCTCCCTACTTGGAGAGGGGAATCTTAGAGATTTTAAGCCAGATTGTGTCGCTTTGAGCCCTCTTGGGAATGCTAAAATATTATCCAACCCTTTTCCAATGAGTCATGGAAAATCGTTGACAAAAAAAATGCCTTCAAGTTTCATCATGAGTCACAACCATCACTGTAAATTCTTTTCTCTCAGGTTAAATGCAAAGCTGATAATAGTAATCATATGAAATACCTAACAATTATAATAATGCATCACATTCCACTTAGAGTGAAAAGTATTTACAGTCGATTAATATTTGTACATTGTGCTAAATCACTCAGATGGAAAAGGAAGTATATAAACAAGCGTGGTCACGAGCACCGTCATCCCATACAAGCTGTGGATGCAAAATAGAAAGCTACTTATTGCATCATTGTGCCTAGACAGGGAGACAAGAGGCGTGGTGATTTTTGTTCTTAAATCTGAAAAACACCTCTCTTCTCTAACTTTGGAACAAAATCCAATGGAAAAAAGGTCAGGCTTTTTTTTTTTTTTTTTTGCTACCAGAGGGTTAATTGGGCACACAGCTGTATTTAGACGCTGTTACTTCTGCAAAGAAGTTCATAAAAGGAAATGAGAAATTAAACTTTGTTCTGTAGTCAAGAAATTAAGTTCTTTTGACCAAAAAATGATCTTTTTGCTTTTCCAAACTCACAATTTCATCACATACCTCCATGCCTTTGCAGAGGTTGTCCTCTGTGCTTAGGGACCCTTCTCACTTCTGCCTTCCAGAATCTTTAACTGACTCAAGGTTCAATTAAGGGACAACCTCCTACAGGAAGGACGCCTTCTTCATTCTCTCCCCTCCTCCCAGTTGTTAGCATTGTTTCCTTCCTCAAATTATATTTGTTGTTCAGTTGTTTCAGTTGTGTCAGACTCTCTGTAACCCCATTTGGGTTTTCTTTGCAAAGATATTGGAGTCATTTGTCATTTCATTTTCCAGCTTCTTTTACAGTTGAGGAACGAAGGCAAACAGGATTAAGTGACTTGCCCAAGGTCACACAGCTAGTAATTGTCTGAGACCAGATTTGAACTCATGGAGATGAGTCTTCCTGATTCCAAGCCCAGAACTCTATCCCCTGTACCATCTAGCTGCCCCTACACATTTTTATTTATTACACTTATTACATAGTATATATTTAAGCATATGTTTATGTTCAAATGCTGGAATACAAAGACAAGGAAGAAAACAAGGATTAGGTGCTTACTATGATGTGTCAGGCTCCATCCTTAGAGCTTTACAAATATTGTTTTATTTGCTAATATAATAGTAGAATTATTAGTTACCTGAGGTTCAGAACCATCTACTTTGCCATTGTACTCTAAGGATTCTAATAAAAACTTTCTTATTAATTCATTTCTTTTTTTATCTCTAGAACCTAGCTTTGTGGTTAGATTCAAACAAAATGAATTGAAGTAGCTATTCACACTCCATGCAGAGCATGAAAGGTAAGTTTTTAAATGAATTTAAATACTATTACTGGCTAATGTAGAAGCACTAAAAGTGTGGGGGCTACTATAGACCAAAGTGATAAAAAGAGAGAAAGGGGTAAAGGAAGAGGGAAAAAAATGAGAGTAAGAGAGGGAAGGAAGGAAGGAAGGAAAACATCAATATTTTAAAACACAAAGACCACAAGAAAAAAAAATTTAGGAGCAAATTTTGTTACTACAGCCTTGTTAAACTTAATATGCATTTAAAAAATAAACTAGATGTGACAAGTTCGTGGGCTTATATGCAATTCTCTTTTTGTTTCTTTGTTTACCGAAGTATTTATTTGCTGAAAATTGGCAAATTCCCACACAAAAAAAAGGTTTTTAAAAGATGAGATACCATACAGTTTTTGTCTTCCCAGTTCATGCTCCCCACTCAACAATTCTCAAGAGACACATATTAACAAAAATTCGGCACCAGTTTCCATATTTATAATTTAACTGTTCTCAAATGATCTTGTGGTAAAATTTTTGAATTGCTGCCCTTTCCAGAACAACTCCAAAATAGCTGCACAGGTTTGGTTGATGTTTCTTTAAAGATTTTTTTCACTTTTGGGTCCTAATCAAATATTAAGAAATCCAGCCCTGGGGGAGGGGAGTAGTTTCATTTATTTATTTATTTAGGACAAGTGAAAATGAGAGATTTGGACTTAAAGTCTGCAAGAGACTTCAACTGTTATGTCAGCCTTTAGAAGTACCATAACATATGTCTATTTCTGACTGTAAACACAATTAATTATTTTTAGTCACAATCTCTGTGACCTGTGTAAGCATTATCTGTCTCCATATAGATGAGTCCTGAAAGATTAGCTCTATTTGGAAAGCTAAAAAAAAAGGAAAGAAGGAAGGAAGGAAGCAAGGAAGGAAGGAAAAGAAAAAGATAGTAAAGCACCCAGGAGTTTTTCAAACCATTTTAGGACTGCTTTAAATAAGTCTGAAGACAAGTTTGCTCTGGACAGCATTAATGTACCATCTGAGATTCCTGCCAGGAGAAGACTGTAGGGGCTGTCAAAGCAAGCAACAGGAGATTCTCAACAGAAAATTATTATTTTTAGGTAGGGAGCAGAGTAGCAGCATGGGGTATTTTGAAATCAACATGAGCATTTGGAGAGTAGGAGAAAGGCATTCATACATAGTTTCCCTTTTCGTGAGACCCTTTAGAGTAAAGGTACAGACCAGATTCTAAATTTCCATCCCTTCCCTCCCACAAAGATATATCATTGACAGACTAGATTGAAAGCACTGAGTTATGTTAACAGTTGAACTTGGCACTTGAATAGTTAACATTTGCATAGTGCTTTAAGGTTTACAAAGTGCTTTACATTATCCCATTTGATTCCTCATAATAATCCTGTGGATACTGTGATCCCCATTTTATAGAAGAGGAAAACTGAGTCTCAGAAATGGGGAAATGATTTATTACTATTTGTGATGCTAGTTTTTAGCAGAGGCAACATTTGAACCCAGGTCTTCCTCACTCGAAATCTAGGACTTCTCTCCTCTAAAAGACTGTGTCTCAAGAAATTCCCCTAGGCCCTTACACATGTTATCTGTTTAACTGCCCAAAGCAATGGCTGAATTACTTTCCTAACATTTATTAGCTATTTGAGACAAGTGACCTACTCTCTCTGACCCTTATTTTTTCATTTCTATGTAAGGAAATGGGCAGTTAGGTGTTATTGGAACTGGAATCAGGAAGAATCATTTTCTTGAGTTCAAATCTAGCCTCAGTTTCTTTACCTGTGAATGAGTTGGAGAAGGAAATAGCAAAACACTACAGAATCTCTGCCAAAGAAACCCAAAATTGGAGAATAAAGAGTCAGAAATGACTAAAAAAATGACCAAACAACAAAATATAAGGAAATAATGAGAACTTGTGCTGGCCAGAACAAAGCCCTCAAATCAAGGGCTTTGTTGTTGGTAAACAGACGTAGTGAAGACAGGTAAAAGGAAAATGGAAAGAAATAAACTTGCTCTCTTTATCTTTTGTCATAGTTAAACTTCAATGGCATGCCAATTAAAAAGGATCTTGGGAGCTAGGGGACCTTCACAGACCACAGGACAGAATCCCCAATTTGTATTTCAAGGAAGCAAGGACCTTCTAAGGAGTTAGACAAGATTTACAAAGAATTTTTAGCCTTAAGTCAGATAGTTATCTGGGACCATGGACTTTAAAGCAATAGAAGGGAAGCAATAGAATAGATTTAATCTTAACTTGGAGCACTCTGGTTGACTATTTTCAGCAGTGTTTAAAAGTTAGGTGTGATGGTTTATTGCTTTGACCATGAACTAAGCAGCCCTTGTAAGGGAAAGGTTGTGTAGTTGCTGCACCATAACACTTGAGCGCTGAGAGCCAAGAAGAGAGACTCAAACAGCTGAGGCACAGAAGATGGTAGCTGATAGAAGCAAGGCAACCATGAAATTAGTGGCAACACCCAGCAAACATGGGAAATGAGATGCTCCAACCCACAGAGGCAGAATGATGATGTCACTAGGAGAGATGGGCTGCCCTGAAGCAATGAAGGTATAAGTTGCTCTGGCACGCAGTTTCCTGGCCCTTGCTCTGTGTATGTTTCCTAACTTCCCTTACTTCCCCTGTGTGTCCTCCGTGCATGTTCTCTGGGCCACATTTTCTCTGTGTGTATCCTTCTTTGCTGGTGGTGTGGAAATTTCTGGGAAAGTGTGCCACAAGTATAGATGGAGGGGTCTTATTCCTTTAATTGCTATGCCATTTGATTAATGCCCTCTGGTTATCTGGTGAGAGTAACCACACAGGTTGAGGTTTATGTTCTAAGAGAGGACTGATTCACAGAGTGCCTCAAACCTAGGGCAACTTTGTTGGGGGCCCATGTGTGAGGGCCCGCCCCAGCTGCTACACATGTAACAGGCTGGTGAAAAATCCTTTTGGGAACTTTCAAGATATATAAGATTGAATTGTTTATTGTCGTTAGGTTGGGGAAAGACTAGCTGGGACATGAAAGGAGTTTTTCTAGAGGGAGCATCTGAGTTCTTCCAGGGATGCAAGGTTGATTCTAAAAAAGAGAGGGACATGTAAGGCAAAGAAAGCTCTTAAAAGCTTTTCTTTTGCTCAGTTTCCCCTCTAGTAAACCTGAGGCATCTGAAACAGCCTGCTAACGCCAGAAGCAAAGGTCACTCCCTCCTCTGGCATTAGAAAATGAGCTTCCAGGGGATTTGGAGAGAAGCTGTCCTTCTAAGGGGGAGGGAGGGGGGATTGGACTTGTTTACTTTTCCTCCTTCATCTCCCCTCTAACCTGTTTGGTACTAGGAAACAAAATAATTTTGGTGTGTAAGCTGTCGCCTGGGAGTGGAACAAGATTCTGTCTTATAAACAACAGCATGTGCCAGAGCCCCACAGTGAACCCAAGCCAGGGAACTCTGGCTCGGTTACAAAAATCTCTCTTAAGCCTGGTCAGTGGTTACTGAGGAGCAGATTGTCATCCTGAGTGAGTCTGTGTGACAGAACAGGATTGCCTCTGGGGAGTGCCTTTCCCTGCCTTCTATGTGGGTAAACTTTTAAAAATTCTCAAGCCCCTCACTATCCTCAGAAAACTAGTGAGTAAAGAGGAGTTCTCACTGAAAAGGACACAGAGCTCACCACTTTTATTTCTGGAGCAGCTTATCCCCAGGGTGATCAGCCTATTTCCCCCCTTGTAAAATCCTAAAGTATTTAAGGGAGCACCATCCCCTCCCCCCCAAAATAACCCTACCAACCTAGCCCTTCTTAAATCTAGATTTAATCCTCCTTAAACCTCATCTGACCCAGGCTTCAAAAAGTGCTGCCAGTATTAAAGGCTCTGATATTTATTTGTCCCCAGGTCTTTCATGATGTCCTTGTGTCACAGAAATCAGAGGTGGAAGTTTCAGTTGACACCCACTCTGACTTGCTAAATAACAGGATTGTCAAGATCATGGGAGACCCAGCATTTGGGGCCAATATGTTTGTATTAAGAACATAGCGTCTAAGGAAAATAGGCTTTAGACATGATTGAATGTCAGGCCAAGTTGTTGATTGGCCAGTGGCAGATCTGTATTGCCTAGCCCCCTTTTCCCAGATGCAGCAACTATTCAACACCATTTTGACCTGCCAACAACAAGTTGCCCCAGAGGAAGTAACCAGGGGAAAGGCGCACAGCTGTCTTGCCCTGAACATGTCACAGGCAGGGCCTAGTGGATTTAGTGCACAGCCACTCTCCATCATTGATCCTTTTGACTTTCAGAGGTCATTCTCTATGTTCTTCTGGTTTGACTATAATTTTCCCTTTCATCCTGGTGCTGGATAGCATGTATCCCTTATATTTATCTGGATTCCTGTTGTCCTATCACTCAATCTTAGCGTCTCAGGATCACAGTTTGAGAGACAGCAGGAACCTAGAGCCATCCAGTCCAGCACCCTATTTTAAAAATGAGGAATCTGAGGAACAGAGATTAAGTGACTCAGCCAAAATGAGATGGGCTGGATTTGAACCATATCTTCTGACTCCAAGTTTAGTGTTCCATCGTTAAATAATAAATTTTAAATTTTTTCTTTTTTTAATGGGGAAGAAAAAACAAGCAAATCAACTCTATACAAGTTTGTGATGAGGGGACACCTTGCTTGACAACAGCTCGTGACGGGGAGAGGGGGAGTACCTACTTAAGGATGTTCGACCCAAGCCAATAGGCTGCCAAAAAGGCTGACATCACCTTCAGCTGCATTAACAGAAGTATGGTTTCAGATTGTTGCAAAGGGCACCAGTAAGGCCAGTAGGAAGGAGATGATGATTATGCTTTATTACGGCTGATCTAGTCTGGAAATCATTGCAGTGCAGACTTACGGAAGCACGAGATTTTGAGCTGCCAAGGGACAGACCTTGGAGATCATCTAGCCCAGCCTCTCATTTTCCAGAGGAAACTGAGTCCCAAAGAAGTGAAGAAGCTTGCTTAAGCTTACACAGGTAGGAAGTGTCAGAGTCAACATCAAACTCCTCCTGCAGCTGGAGCTTTTAACTCGAGAACATGAATGAATGGCTGACACTCAAAAACACCAAGGAACTCACAGATGATAATACACTGTATCATACATACATACATACATGTAACATACAGATGTAACATGTAACATACAGATGTAACAACATAATCAACCTATGTTTTTTGCACTAGTAAGATTACATCTGGAGCTTTTGTTGTATTCTGGATATCAGTTTTTTTAGGATGAACACTGATAAATAAGAACATGTCCAATGGAAGGCAACCAGTGTTGTGAAAGGTCTAGAAGCCATGGTATATGAAGAAAGGCTGAGGGAGTTGGGATTGTTGATGCTGGAGCAGGTGCACAAAGAGCTGTTCTGGAACATTTCATTATTCTTATTATCTTGATAACTATTTCCATCTAATTATTTCCTTAGTAATCCTATGCATTTTATTTTATACATTTAAAAAACATTACTTTGAGAAGAGGTCCGTAGACTTCACCAGACTGCTGACGTGGTCCAGAGTCCTTACTACTCCAGCCATGATACTAAAAATATGTGGAAGTTGGAAGGAGGCACGAAAGTCCTTTTTTCAATGTCTCTTCAGGGTATGGCTATGCCAGTGGAGTTGAAACTCTGGCTGATACTACCAACCTAGAAAAGCATTGACCTTGGGTCCAATTCAGGAAGTGTTTATTAAGCACCTACTCTGTGCATGGGGCTGTATTAATTATTGTCAATGTAAAGCCAAAAATAAAACAGTTCCTGCCTTCAAGGCACTTACATTGTATTGGGGAGGAAAATCTGTATGTAAAGAGAATTACAAATACAAAATACAAAGTCATTTCCTTGGGGATTGTCTGCTATCTGAAGACTAGCCTAAGTAAGGAAATGCTCAGCAGAAGGCTGGTCATTTGGTGACTAACTTTTTTGGCTATAGGGACCTATGAAATAGGTTAAAAAGTCCTGCAGTCATAGAATCTCAGCATTAGAAACAACTTCAAAGGTCATCTAGTCAACCCATACTGAAAGACTCCTCTTTAAAAATATCCTCTTCAGGTAGAGTTGAATATGAAGGGATGATATGTAAAAAATAAAAAAAAAAAGAGGAATATACTGGGAGAAGGAGAAAGGGAGAAATAGAATAGGGTAAATTATCTCACATAAAAAAAGCCAAAAAAAAAAGTTTCGCAATGGAGGGAATGGGAGCGGTGGTAAAAGGGAATGAGTGAACTTTACTCTCATCAGATTTGACTTAAGGAGGGAATAATTTACATACTCAGTTGAGTATCTTACCCTACAGGAAAGTAAAGGGGAAGGGGATGAGGGTAGGGGGAGGCGGGGAATGATAGAAGGGAGGGAAGATTGGGGGAGGAGAGGGAAAAGCAATCACTTTTGAAAAGGGATAGGGTCAAAGGAGAAAATAGAATAAGTGAGGGGTAGGATAAGATGGAGGGAAATATAGTCTTTCACAATAGGACTATTATGGAAGTGTTTTGCGTAACTACACATGTGTATAATCTATGTTGAATTGCTTGCTTTCTCAATGAGGGTGGATGGGGAAGGAAGAAGGGATAGAATTTGGAACTCCAAATTTGTGGAAATGAATATTGAAAACAAAAAATACATTAATAAAAATAAAATATCCTCTTCAAACAAGAGCCATTCAATGCATTGATTACCTCCAGTGACAGGAATTCCACTACTTTAAAAAAGCATCCCATTTTAATTTTTAAATATATCTAATAGCAAGCACACTTCCTTTTACAATCTCAAATCTGCTCCCATCCAGTTTCTACTTTCTGTTCTTAATTCTAGGGCCAAGCAGATCAAGTCTAACCTACTCTCACATAGGAGTCCTTAAAATACTTACCCAGTTCTCTTCTCCAATGTAAAAAAAACAACCCTTAGTTCAACTCAACTGCAAACATTTATCGATCCTCTACTATACCATGTCATGCAAAGGCAATGTCAACACAAAGATAAAAATAAAACAATATCTGCTCTCAAGAGGTTTACATTTTTTCTTGGAGGCATATACCATGTACATGGATAATAAGGATAAGTAAGTTAAAAGTAATTGTTTGCCCCCCTTCTATTTCCATGATAACAGTGGCAGAGAAAAGCCAACAGAGGGAGTTAAATATCACACAGTTCTTAGACTAACTCCAAAGGTTCATGTAACTCTCAGTGTGCTAACTTTATAAAACTCTTGATATACACTACTAGAGAAATGAAACACGTTCTCATATTAACATTCTCACTACAAATAAAACCAGAAGACATGAAAAAGGCACAGCTATGTGGAAACATGGTTCACAGGTTCTCCTTAGGCGAGGCAAATAAAGAATCTAGAAAAATGGATTTCATCATATACCCAAAGGCAACAAGAAACATTATTTCATGGGACATTTAATCATCTTGTCTCACAGTGCTTATAATCAGCATAGGTAAATCAACCACCTTGAAGATAAAAAGATAATTGGAGCTCCAATAGCTATTTGGGGAGTGAGTACTTCATGAAATTCTAAGAATAATGCAAGATATTGCAACCTAAGTCCACAGTTATCCCTTCTAGAGCAACAATGGGATCACTACATTTGGATTCTATCGTCTTATTATCCACCGTACCATGTGAACAGCTAATAATGGCATTTAAGGACTGAGATGAGGAACGGACTCTATCTCTTTCTCAGTAAATATTAAAATCCATACTGGAAATGAAATTCTGAAGGTACAGAGAGATCAATTTCCAAAACATCTTAAAGTAGGTAGGAGGGGGGAGGATGGAAAAGATCATGGGTGGTATCATTACCTAAAAAAGACAACTAAAAAGCCATTGATAAGTATTGACCTATTTTTTCTATTGTCTCATCTCTATCAAATATTTACGAGAATGATCTATATACCACACTGAGGGTATGTTTCATGAACACATGAAAAGAGAATAAACTGACTTCTGTGGACATTTTTTATAGCAGACCACATCTTCATAGCCATACAACTCACTGAGAATTTGTCTAAAATAGGACTTCTATTGTGTGGACAATAGACAGATGCACTGTGTGTTCATGGTGTTTGTCCTTCATTTCCAAGAGGACCAGTGACATTATGGGTGGTATGTTGATTTGCACATGAATCAGATTTAAGCTGGGGCACAGTTGCATAAAGCCATTAGCCTTGCTCTCTCTTCCAGAGTCATCGAAGTCCAGTGGCAGGACAAAAGCCAAGACAACTGATCATGACCCGGGATGCAGTAGATAGCCTTGGCATCTTCGACGCTTCACCAAGCTCTAAGCATTCCACAGTGCCTTCTTTAGGTACCTTCATGACTGCTGGAACAAACTGTCCTCATGCATTCATTCTGCCAGGGGTAGACATCCCTTAACTCATCAACGGGCTTGAGGCCTATTGGCTGCCTTCAACCTGGTTTAGTCTGTCTGCTAAGATAGTTTTACCTGGGTGAGGCCACTGTGCATTGTACAGCTTCTTGGAGCCACAGGTGAGGGTTTGGTGGCAAGTATTCAACCAAAGGTGGGGCTCAGCAAGCCCTCACACCAGAGGTGCCATTCCTCCTGAACACCCCATATGCTCTGCATGGTGTGCCTTACTCATGAGGATCTATGCATAAAAATGACATAAAAGGCATCATCAAGGACATATACAATTAGAGAAATGATATGGACAGGGTAGTGCATGCAGTGAGAGGGAGTGGACACATCTAATACTTATAACCTGCTTCACTTTGGACAAGTGACTTAACCAACTTGAGCCTCAGTTTCCTCATCTGTAGAATAAAGGAGTTGGACTTGATGGACTTTGAGATGCCTTCTTGGTGAAAATAATCCTACGATATTATTACATTGGTACTCTCAAAACGTTAAAAGAATAAGAAGGAGGTCTCATGCACATTTGGTAGATCCTTTATGAAAGGTTTATGGAAGGAAATGGACATGCATCAAATAGGGTTATCAGTTTAGAGGGACTGTGAAATCTACTGGGGACTGATTCATGGAAAGGTTACTCACATGGATGACATCATGGATCTGTCAAAATATCTAAATAAGCCTAAGGATGAAGTTTCTAGCAACTGTCAGATATACAAAAATGGAATATGCTGTCTTGAAAATTAGTGAATCACTCGATTCTGGAAATCTTTAAATATAGGTTGTTGGGGTGTTATATAAGGAATTCCTTGAAGGACAGAAGATTGTACTGAAATACCTCCTTTTCTACTCAAAAATTTTATGATTCATTGCCAAGCACAGTACCATTGTAATTCCTCATTTTTCTGTTTTCATGATTCTCCAATTTTCTATATATTCCAAGTTATTTACCAGCCCCAGTGTCAATCCTAGCTTACTTGACAAACACTGTAAGTTCTATATATACATGTACATATATAAATGAAATATAATAATATGCATTATACATCATACAGTATAATAATAGATATAAATAAAGATATTTTGAAAAGGGTTCAAAACATTTACATTGATCATTTACAATACAGAGAACTTAAAATGTTTACATACAAGACAAATCACTTCATTATTTCATGACATTATTGAGTATCTTTTGTGACATTAAAGGATAATTTGATATCATTTGAATCCTTTTTGTCAATTAAAATAAAGAGGAAAGCCCTGGAAAACAGATGACATGTTTGTAAACCTGAACTCTTTTGTTTTGGTCTGGTTTCTTGTAAAGCTGCCATTGGCAAAAAAACCAAAAAACCAAAAAACCCAAACCAACCAACCAAACCAAAAAAAATCCCTGGTCAAACAAATCTATCACAAAAGAACATGATTACATAATGAAGTTTCAAAGTATAGCACAGAAATAAAGGCTATGTATAAATATATATATGTATATGTATATACATATATATATATATATTTAAAAACCTACTTCCATATTTATTTAGGAAGACTAATGCCTCAGGGAAATAAAACTTTTTTAAATAATAAAAATCACCATCAGCTTCTTTGGACCAGGAGAGAATTGGTTATGAACTGAAGATAGGAAGTCTTCCTTCACTGTCAGGGACTCTTATCTGTTTGAGGAGGGATAGGGAAACGTTACAAGTCAAACAGGTAAAAGTTTATAATTTCTCATACAAGTCTTAGAACTGCAAGACTCTGACAGTATTGATTTCTGGAGCAGGAAACAAGGCTGATATCCAGACTGCTGAGTACAAAGATGAATAGACGCAACATAGCAGCCTTCTCCAAAGAGGAGGCCAAGTCAAAATCAGGAGCACAATCCCATTGGAAAGAGGCAGAGCACAGCAGAAAAAGATCAGCAGAAGGCAGCTATTTCAGAGGTTCAGATATCAAAAGTTCATGTCTGGATGAGCAACAGTATGCCGTCCGATCAGGAAAATTGTAATGTCTTGCTGTCATATGCCCAAAGGCTCAAGTGAGATGCTGAAGCTCATTCACAGTCAAGGCCAGGCTTCCAGCTTCTGGTGAATTCCCTTGAGCCGGGGAGCTCTTGCCTCCTCTGCTGATGTCCTTACCTTGAACAGCAATCAAGGAACCTCTGGAGCAGTCACAGTTTTGTATTCTCTTGGGGAATGGTCAGCTAAGCACTTGGATACAGACTCTGCAACTTTTCTGGAAATGCTAAATGAGAATATTCTTTATCTATTGCAAAATATTGAACACCAGTTCCATGATGACTTGGTTTTTAAGGTCTTTACTTTAGAAGTTCATTAAAATACTTTTGAAGGTCTAGGCAATCTCCAATAAGTTCTCACTTGTCAACATCTATATTGATCACTCCAAGAACTTGAATATATTAAGAATTTATGAAGGTGTGCTTTTCTAAATAATATCCCTGATTTAAAAAATATATATATGTATGTATGTATCTATGTATGTATCTATGTATCTATCTATATATATATAGAATACTTTCTTGGCAATTTCATGACCTTCTAGATTGCATAGAACATGAAAAGTACAGTCACGTAGGCTTCCATGAGAACTGGCTTGGGTACCTTTATTCTCCTCTTACCTCTTGCTTTTCTTAAAACACACAGCTAGAGTCTAAGTTCAGATATAAATACATGTGCATGCACTCACATGTGTTTCTATCATTTGTAGCATGTATATGTATTCCACTATTTCCATTTGGTCAGGGAGCTATTTTTCCCCTTCACTGAGAAATGACAACTTGAATGTGCATGTCCTAGCCCTGCTTCATTATCCATTGTGGTACTGGGCACACAAATCTTAGCAGTATACAGTTAGAGCAAGAAAACTCCTGCTCTCCTCTCTCTTTCTTCTCCTCTCTCAACCTGTGTGGCTAATTTAACAGCTAAAGTCTCACTATTAGGCTAACAAATTTAAAATGGTAATAACTAAAATAATTAAATACTGAATTTATAAAGTTCCTCCGTGTTTCCAGCATTTACTTTTTTGGGGGTGGATAGGAGGCAACTGGGCTGAAGAGATTGCCCAGGGTCACATAATTAGTGTCTGAGGTCAAATTTGAACTCAGGTCCTCCTACTCCTGCCCCAGTGCTCTATCCACTGTTCCATCTAGCTGTCCCAGCTTCTAGTACTTTCAAAAGAAAATGCATTTTGCCAGCCAGGTGCTGCACAGAGGCTAAGTGGAATGGCTGCTGGAGGGGAAGGAGGTTCACTGGACCCTAGATCATATGGGAATTGAATCACAGGATTATAGACAGAGAACTGAGGAAACTAGAGCCCGGATTTGCCAAGTGTTTGCTGAGGGTCATACAGCCAGTACGTGCCTGTACCCAGGTCCTCTTGATTCCAGGTCCAGTATTTTACTTACCCTACCGTGTCCCCTTTTTCTCCATTAATCCTCAGGCTATGAATTTACTTTCTCCCCAGTGAGATTGCTTGCCCCTGGCTTAACCTTTCGCTACCCTCAGAAGAGCTACCTTTTCAGTCTTATTTTATACTGCTCCCCTCCCACTCCTCATTTCACACCACAGCTATTTTCTGTCATTTTCTGGCTCAGTTTTAGGTG
The DNA here is from genome assembly GCA_023548195.1 of Bettongia penicillata ogilbyi. Taxonomy (NCBI): domain Eukaryota; kingdom Metazoa; phylum Chordata; class Mammalia; order Diprotodontia; family Potoroidae; genus Bettongia; species Bettongia penicillata. Next base: position 4,358,787 of record JAJHZJ010000143.1, read on the forward strand.
TGTGAGCTGAGGCTTGTACAACGTTTGCCCTGCACAAATATCCCTCCCACAGTAGACTACTGTGGCGTAAGAAGTTCGGGGTCACTGCTTTTGACTAAGAGATTATGCTTCCAGAAGTTCTCCCAATGCCTGCCATTTCCAATATGAGGTGAAACAAACTCAATTCTATGAGAGCCCACAAGCAGTTTAACACCAATGAATACATCAGAGTAGCTTGTCAATATTCATATGGATCATTCCCAAATCTGAGAATATTATTTATGAAGTTGTATTTTTCCAAACGATATCTCTGATTTTTAAAAATATTTGTTCCATATTTAAGCCACATTTGGTTTATCCAAGTACTAAGCAAAGACATGAGGAAATGGGACAATTGCCTGAGTATAGGTGAAAAACAATTCATCATCAGAGGCTATGTGAATGTGAACATACATGTGACAGCATGATGACACATAGCACAATATGGAAGCCTAGAAAGGTCAGGTGACTCACCAGGGTCATACAGGTTGGAAATGACAGAGCAGGAATCTGAACCTCAGTTGAACTTTTTTTGGGGGGAGGGGAAAAGCAGCTAGGTGGCACAGTGGATAGAGCACCAGCCTTGGAATTAGGAGGACCTTAATTCAAATGTGACCTCAGGCACTTACTGGCTGCGTGACCCTGGGCAAGTCATTTAATTCCAATTACCTCCAAAACCAAACAACCTCAGTTAAACTAGATGAACTTCCAGCTTTATGTGATCCTTCACAGATCTTTTTGAGAAGAGTCCTCAGGACTCATCTATTCTTCTAGTTCCAGAACAAGAAATACTCTTTACAACATAACCCATTCTACTTTCAGACAGCACAATTTTCTTTATTTCCAACCTGGAATTATCTCTTTGTAACTACTACCCATGGCTCTTACATCTACCTTCAGGAGCCAAGCAGAGAAAGTCATTTTTCTTCTAGGGAATAACCATTCTAGTACTTGAAGAAAGCAATTTTTATCCCTGCCACTTCCAAATTATTCTCTTTTTCCAGCATAAATATCCTTAATTCCTTAAATCAAGCCTTTTATGATGTGATGTCTTGTCTCATCTTACTAGTTGGGCTCCTCTGGATATTAATTTTATGGTTTTCTCATACATAGAGTTTTCAGCATAATATGACTCTCTAGGTAAGCAAGTCTCAGAGGGGTCTCAAAATCCCTTTACATTCTTAAAAATGGTCGAGCATTCCCTCAAAGAGTTTTTGTTAATAAGGGTTACATTTATTGATATGTACCATGTTAGAAATTAACATGTCTTTATGAAAATAGTTCTGACTCTTAAAGGGTCGAGGGATACCTAAGTTTCCCAAAATCAACTGAGAAGATGCTCTGGGGAAATAAATGGTCTCTCCATAAATTTCTTTCCTCAATTTAATTCATTTGAAACCAACAAGTATTTACCTAGAGCCCATTGTTTGCAGGGCAACACTAAGCTAGGCCCTCTAGGGAAAGACAAGTAAGATCAAAACCTTAGCCCTCAAGCAGTTTAAACTGTAGTAAGGGAGATACTTTTGGTACCAAGTAGAATGTTGTAAGATCTCTAAGAGAAAAGCAGAGTACTATGGGGGTTTGGAGAAGGAGCAAGGAGCATATCTAGTCGGAGGAACCATGGACAGCTTCGCAAAAGAGGTGACATTTGAACTGGGCCTCGTATACAGTTGGTACTCAGATAAGCAGGGATGTGTGGGTAGAAGAAACACTACAAATAACACCATAGAGACAGAAGTACAGTGCGCGTTGGTGAGATGATCCAATTTTGCTGGTCATGGAAAGTCATGGACGGTGGGCAGAAGAGGGATGTGATCAGCACCAATCCAGGGTGCAACAGAAACCAGAGCTGCTGTTCTGGCTTGGGTTTTAAGGAACATTTCTATCAATACATAAGTACAATTCTATAAGGTCAGCTAGGTGGTGCAGTGGATAGAGCACCAGGGCAGGAGTCAGGAGGACCTGAGTTCAAATCTCACCTCAGACACTTGACACTCACTAGCTGTGTGACCTTGGGCAAGTCACTTAACCCCAGTTGCCTCATCCTGGGTCATCTTTAGTCATCCTGATGAATATCTGGTCACTGGATTCAGATGGCTCTGGAGGAGAAGTGAGGCTGGTGACCTGCACAGCCCTCCCTCACTCTAAACAAAGTCAAGAGCAAGTCATATCATCATGTCTCTGATGGCAGGGTTTTCTTCGGCAACGAAAGACAAGCACACATTTCTATAAGAGATGGTGATAGGAGATCTGGATTCATACATATAAGGAGTTTCTAGAGGAGGAAACTCCTTCTACTAAGGCAAGTTGGCACTTTCACCAAAACTTATAATCTTAAAGATCTGTGCAGAGCTTTAAGGTGTTAGGGAACTTCTGAAGGTCACTTAATATATGTCAGAGGTGAGACATGAAGCCAGGGCTTCCTGGTTCTGAGGCCAATTCTCCGTCCACGACACCATCCTGTGAACAATTCTATATCACAGAAGAAACCCATTTACCCTTAGTAACTTTCTTATGGGACCTTCTACTTTTTTTTTATTGTGCCTTAGCACAAACACCAGGCTACTTAAGAGGTTTTCTCTGATCTCTCTAAATATTATTATTTTTCCTACCCACCCACCCCCAAAATGGTTTTGCATTACTTTCTGGATATTTTATACTTATCTGTGCATATTCGGTTTCCCCCAGTAGGATGTGAGCTCCTCAAGAGTAGGGACTTTGGAGGAGGGGGTAATTAGAAACAAACAATATTGAGGAGGGACAGGGTCAAAGGAGAGAACAGAATAAATGGAGGGCAGGATTTTTATAGAGTCTTTTGTATGACTACACATGTATAACCTGTATCAAATTGCTTGCCCCCTCCATGAGTTTGGGTGGGGAGAGAGGAAGGGAGAGAATTTGGAACTCAAAGTTTTAAAAAATAAATGTTAAAAATTATTTTTACATTCAACTGAGAAATAAGATACACAGACAATGGGGCAGATTGTAGGGGAGGACTGATCAGGATACATGCTGTCATGGGATAGGGGTAGGGGAAGAAAGGAGAGAAAATTTGGAACTCAAAATTTTGTGGAAGTGAATGTTGAAAACTTAAACAAATAAATAAATCAATGAGGAAACGGAAAAAATAAATAAAAAGAGAAGGGACTTTCACTTTATATCAATATACATTTAATTTTTGTTCCTTTATCTAAATATTTATATACCTTTATGTATTATGTTAAATATGAATATGTATCATATGAATGTATTAAATAACTATATAATATGTTATATAAATACATCTATATATTATACTGTCTTAAAATATTTTATCTTTATTATGTATCTAATATATAACTCCATATTGTGTCATAAATGTATATCTATATGTTGTTATAGTTGATATAAATATATTTGTTATTATAGTATACATAAATATATCTATAGTACATATAAATATATATTTGTATGTTGTTATACTAATATACATGTATTATATATTTATGTCTTTGTATCAGTATACATTTTTAAAGTATTTACTATGTGCTGACTGGAGATATACATGCACACACATATACAAGACTTTTTGCCTTCAAGAATCCCACGTGTTGTGAAGGGTTCGATAGAACAAAATGTGTGTATACACACACATATGTACATACATAAAAACCTCTGCATGTACATACAAGTACATACAAGTTTAGAATATATGTGTACATATATGGGTACACATATGCACATATAAACATGTGCACACACAGTTTACATACACATTGTAGATGCATAGACACAATCAACGCAGGCCATAGTTTTCCCAGCTGCTACTTCATCTCTGGGAGCCCTTCTCTGTTCATTTTTATACCCTCCAGTACCAGGATATCTCAATCACTACATGAGTTTCCTTTTGGGTGAACTTGTATAAGGAATTAAGCATCCTTCAGCTTGCTATAACTCTGTGATTTTTCAGCCAGGAGCCAGATTAAAATGAATTGGCAAATCATTTTCAGGTCCACATTTAACCATCCAAAAGAATATTAATTTTCTCTTTTGATCCCTTTAGAAACGAAAAGGTCAACAAATTATAATAGAAAACATTTTTCTTAGGTTTGTCTACTAAATTAAAAAAATCTTTGCTGTGTTCTACCTCCTCCCTCACTTATTTTGTCTCTAAGGTTTCCACAGAATCAAATTATCATTAATTAAAATATTGGTGACCATAAGCAGCACAAATAAAGCAGAATGGAAAGAAAAGCATTAACTTATTACTTAATCAGGGTAGACTACATATTATAATATGAAGCTCAGAATGTTGAGGTTCCTTTGGCCTAGTAAGCACAAGGGAAAGTCCAAGAGAATAGATTCTCCAGGGGAAATATCCTGTTTTTATTCTATCGAAGGGTTGATGTAGGCATTAATGGGAGATCATCTGCCACTGAAACCAGGCGTTTCCACATTTTGTTTAAACAGAAATCCAGACAGAAACGTTGAGGACCACAAAGACTTTAGATTTACCAGTATTTGTCAACCAGCTTTTCTGTGTGTTTTATCGTTCTCTAATTGATAGCTGCTAACTGGTGAAGAATGGTGCATGAGTGGGATATGGGTAAAGGATATGAGGGCTCCTTTTGTGGAAATGGATGGGAATAAGGTTTGGAGAGAGAAGGTAAGTTGTGAACTAGAAATTGCAAAGAATTTGGACTCCAAAGATCTGATTCTGAATATTGCTCTAATACATAAAGGCACTGGTTCTGGAGACACAGACGCTTGGTTCAAATGCCGTGCTTGTGACCTTGCACAAATCACTTGTGCAAGAACCTGGTTCTTAGAGTTGTCTTCCACAAAATAAGGGGTTTGAAGAGATGGTCTCTTCTCTCTAGCTGGTATAGTGCAGAGGGAACACTGGGCCCAGAGTCAGGAAGACCTGAGTTCAAATTCAGCCTCAGACATGTGCTAGCTGTGTGACTCTAATCATGTCGCTTAGTGAGTGTTTGCCTCAGTTTCCTCAACTATAAACCAGGGCTAACAGAGTCACCTCCCAGGACTGTTGTGAGGATTAAATGAGAAAATATTTGTACAGCAGTTGGTACAATGGCTTCCACATATTAGGCTCTCTATAAATGATCATTCTATTTACCCCTTTAGATTTCTGCTTCTGCCCAGAACCATATCTAATCCAGGACACTGCCCAAGGGTGCCAAAATTTAGAAGAAGCTTACAGCTCCTGCGGCACACTTCTTCCCCTACTCACCCTTCACCAGTTATGGCCACACCCCAGGTGATCAAGCACCCTTGATGATACATCCCAGGGCACACTTGCTCTGAGCAGGAGATGCCCTCAGAGCCTCCAGGTCCCTCTCCTCCCAGTCCTATGGCAACATATAAACTTCAGGGGCCCAGGACATAATTCTTTCTGCTAAGGGGACACTATGTAGTCTCCTTCCTTACCCCAAGCACAAACATTCCTAAGCATGACTGTTACTATTTACTGCTTGCGAGACCTTGGGCAAGTCACACTCTTTCTGGGCTTCTGTTTTTCCTCTTTAAAATGAGAGATTAGGACTAGGTCCTTTCCTATTCCATTATTATCCCAGAAATCAGTTAAATTGGTACTATGGATCCTCGAAAAGGAAATTTGTGAACTCTTATTTGATTAAAACCAATCAATCAACAGTTATTTATATGTGCTGGGCACTTTGTTAGGGCGTAACCAAAAACAAGGTGGGATTTTTTTGTTGTTTTTCTTTTGAAATTCAGTTTTGCAGCCTCAAGCTAGGTTGTAGACATCTGAAGGATTAACCGTGGTAATCCACAGCTGTGACACATTAAGTGTTGAGGGCGTGGGCTCTCATGCCTTTGGGCACTGAATCCAGGAGATGCAGAGTAAAACTGGAAGCTTAATATTGCCTTGGGGTTCACTCACTGGAAGTTCACAGCCGTGAACTCTTGATGTCCTGGAAGAAGACTCTGGGTAGCTGTCGTTAAGTCACTCCCCACTATGAATATGAACTTTGAGCATTGAGCTTAGAGTGTGAAAAAGAGGAAAATGAGTGTTGGGAGAGCTGGCAGCAGCAGTGTGTGTTTATCCATTTTCGAAGAAGACAAGGCCATCAGAGAAATGATGACATGATTTGCCCTTGGCTTTGTTTTTGAGTGAGGGAGGGCTGTGCAGGTCACCAGCCTTACTTTTCCTCCAGAGCCATCTGAATCCTGTGACCTGATATTCATCAGGATGAGTGGAGGTGGCCCAGGATGCACTGGGAGATCTTGGCCTTTTAGGCTACGGCCTTTTCAGGTACTCACTTAAAGTGAGGTAATGCCTATTCAGGGAACAGGCTTCTTTAAAAAGTAGTCAGGGAACGGCCCTTTTAAATAGAAAAGGAAAAAAAAAATTAATAAATCAAATTGGCTAGCTTCAGCAGAGACTTGCTGAAAGAGCCTTCCAGCTGTGAAAGTGAATTGAGCTGAAGGGCAGAGACCCGCCTGCCTGCGGGAAGGAGGCTTAGTTTAAGCCCCTTTTAAGAGCTGTTTTCCTGGAGCCCTCAGAGCTATTAAAATGAATTAAGATGGTGTGTATGTGTCCGTCTCTCATTGCTGAAGAAGACCGCACCATCAGAGAAATGATGGCATGACTTGCACTTGACTTTGCTTTGAGTGAGAGAGGGCTGTGCAGGTCACCAGCCTTACTTTTCCTCCAGAGCCATCTGGATCCAGTGACCAGATATTCATCAGGATGACTGGAGATGACCCAGGATGAGGCAGTTGGGGTTAGGTGACTTGCCCAAGGTCACACAGCTAGTGAGTGTCAAGTGTCTGAGGTGAGATTTGAATTTGAATTTGAGTCAGATCCTCCTGACTACCATACTGGTGCTCTATCCACTGCACCACCCAGCTGCCCTAATTACAATGGTAGTGCTGGTAAAGTGTGTAAATACTGTTATTGCTCTGTTAAGTTTTGTTTTCCCAGAGACAGAAGCTGGGGGCAGGAGCACCTGGAGCCTGCTGTCAGGCAGGAGCAGGGAAAGCTTGGAGTAGAGTAGTCCCTTCCTCTGTGAGCTGAGACAATGAGCTGGAGCAGAGAGCTGCCTGTGTGGGAACCCAGGCAAGAGCCAGAGTGGATCTGCCCACAGAGGAGGAGCCAAGGGACTCAGAAATCAGCCTCAAGTCAAGAAGAAAAAAGACTTTACTTGGACACTATGTTGGGATTGAAAGGATTGTGACTTACTGTGACCTAGGAGTGGGTGGTGTGGTATTTTTTGCTACCTGCTAAGGATGTGTTGTGCTAGGGAAGACCTTGGCCTGGGACCCCATGATTATATAATCAAGTATTTGGGGGAATGCTATAAGATAGAATGAATTCACTGATATATGCTGTGTGCCATGTTACATACTGAGTATTATGTTATACACTGGATGATATGTTTTGTTTAAGGTTATGTGATCACCTTAGTAATAAGTTGTTATGAGTTGTGAATGTTTTAGTTTCCTGAATAAGGTTTAGTTCTGAATAGAGTGTTCATTGTATCTTGCAATTAGACCCTTAAAATTATTCACAGCAGTATCCCTCACATGTGCTGCTGTGATTGGTGTTACATAGGGTTACAAAAACAATCTACTTGCAAGGAGTTTATATTCCAATGGGAGGGACAAACATATGTGTGTGTGTGTGTGTGTGTGTAAATGTACATGCATGCGTGTATATATATCATATAAAGAAAATATAATCAAAGTAGTTAAATTCAAAGTAGTTTAGGGGCAAGTGTGCTAGTAATTGGGGAATCAGGAAAAGTTTCACATAGAAGGTGAGTAGTGCTTGAGCTGCATCTTGAAGAGACGGGGGTCTATGAGGCCAAGGGAGTGCATTTCAGGCACTGGGGACATCGCAGTAGCCCAGAAAGAATATGACCTGCCCAAGGTCTTGCAAGTAGTAAATGGAAAGAGAGCCATAACTAGGAATTTTTGTACCTGGGGCAAAGAAGGAGACCACTTGGTATCCCCATGACAGAAATAATTGGATGTATAGAGACAGCAGATGGACAATTAGGAACAGAAAAAAGGCTAGTTTGGCTGGATCACAAAGTACAAGAGGGAGAGTAATGTACAATGACGCTGGAGAAATAGATTGAGGCAAGGCTGGTATGGGATTTAAAAAAATAAAATGAATAAGTTACATTTTATCTTACAAGACGGCTGCCATGGGAATTTTCCCCACAAACCCCTAAGCTGCCCTGAGGGGAGGTAGAACACAGCTCTCCTTCCCCGATCAGAAATTTGCAGCCTCTAAATCCTAAGGCACCTGACTTTTCCCAGGAACAAACTGGAGACTTTCTAGGAGAGATCAAGAGGGTGAAATGTGATGAATGTAAATCTGCTGGATGTTATGGGAAAGAAACTGAATTGATAGAAGGCATTCAAGAGAAACAACTTTGTTGTTGTTGTAGTGAAGACTGTCCAGAAGGGGTGGCATTAATTAAGAAGGTAGAGGTAGAAAGGAACAGATTCCAAACAAAATTTCTCTGAACACATGCACTTAAATTGAACCAACATTTAATGAGTCCCTATATGAGTAAAGCTCCCTGGTAAATATGCCTCCTTGCCTCAATCACTGTTTATTTTGCACATATGCCGTATTGACTCAATTTCTACCTTCCCCTCACCATTACTCCCTCCTCTGTACTCCCATCAAAGTAAGCTCCTTGAAGGAAGGGACTGTCATATTTGCATCCCCAGCTTCTGGCACGGAATCTAGCATGTTAGATTCATAATCCCTGCCCTTAAGGAGCTTTCAGTCTAGGAAGAAAGATGAATTACATATAGGAATAATTATGACAAAGTTACAAAAGAGATACAAACAAAGCAGTACTAAAGGAGTGGAGTGAGATTATATCTGGTCAGGGGACAAAACAAGTAGGGCTTCGTGGAGGAAATGGGGTTTGAACTGGGCCCTAAAGAATGGCTGGTGCTTTGAAAGAAAGCTTTACCAAGAAGGAAATAATATATCCATTGCTGGATTCAAATATGGATATTTTCCACCTAAGAATCCTCAGCTAACCTACTCTAACATAGTGTTTCCATGGTTAGATCAGGGCTTCTCATATTTTTCAGGTCACAGACCAACCAATTTATTGGGGCAGACAACTCCATGGACCATCTGTCAGCTCTGCCCAGCCAGTCCCATGACAAAAATCAAAAAGCATTCACAATCATTAATGGCAGGCATGGCATCACTTTTAATGAGACAGAAATGGGAAATTCATAAAAATACAAATTTATTCCCCAAATTAAAACATAGATATTATCATCTCATAACCCCAAATAACTAAATTTAGTAGAGTATGTAGAGATTTGGCCATGGAGCCAGAGAGATAGAATCGAGGAGTTAAGTCCTGCCTCTGATACATACCGGTGTGTGGGACCCTGGACAGGTCATTTAATATCTCAATGCCCCAAGAAATTATCTAAGACTATGAGTTGCAAAGCAGGTGCTGATTTGCATTGGTAGAGTGAGTTTTCTTCCTAGAAGTTGCCTACACAAATGAAATTACAAGTCCAGATCCCCAAACAAGCAAACAAATACATATCTGAGCACTTTGCCCACAGGCTACCTGCAGAACACACTTTGAGAACCAAGGTGTTGGAAAACGAGTTACGAAAAACTAACCCAAGTTACCTCCCTGGTTAGGATGAAGGACCTCCATTAGGGCACCAAGTACTTGGACAAAATGACAAAGAACTTCATTAAACAAAGCAGAGTTCATTTGCCCAGGAGAATCTGAGTTCAAATTCTACTTTTCTACTGACCTGGAGTATGGTCTGTCCTTTGACAGCCTCCATAACTGTTTCTCTTCTCTGATCCTGATCACCAAAGTCATAAACAAACAGCTGGGAAGATAAGGGGATGCAGTATGAGTAAACAAGTCAAGTATCAGATTTAAAATATGATTAACAATATACAACCTTTTATTTTTAACGCAGTCATTACTTGTTATTTATTTGTACGTTCAGATCTGCAATTTCATTGGTATATAGAAACTTCCTAGTATGGAAATTTCATCCACAGATGCAAATTGTCTGTAATTTAGTCTTAGCTGTTTGAGGGGTAGTGAGAGGTAAGGTGGATTGCCCAAGGCCACACAATTAGGATGTGATATTAGGAATTAGTGAATTAGGATATTAGGAATATGACTTGAACCCGGATCTTCTATGCTCCAAGGTTAGTTCTCTCTGCACCACATCACATTACCTTTAAATAGTCATATCCATATTGAATAAAAAGCTACTTTTTAAAAAAGCACTTCAATTCAAGAAGCATTTATTAGCTGCGTACTCTATGTTAGACACTGTGCTATGTTATGAAGACAGAAAGACAAAACAAGACAATCTCTGCTCTCGGGTGGCTTACATTTTACTGAGGTTTTATAACAAATGTACCAATATTGCCAGATAAATGCAAAATAAATACAAAGATTTGGTTGGGAGGGGTGGGTGTGGGAACTCAGGAAAAGCCTTTTATGGGAGATGATACTTGACCTCTGCCTTGAAGGGACCTAGGAATCCCAAGAAGCACAGGTGAGGAGGGAGAACATTCCAAGTAGAAGGAACGCTCCATGCAAAGCCCCAGAGGAGTGAGATGAAACAACTTGTACAGAAATAGCAATTAGACCAGTTGGAATGGGCCGTAGAGTTCCTGATGAGGAATGCTATGCAATCATTCTGGAAAGTTAGGTTTTTAGCCATATTGTGAGAGGTTTTAAATGCCATCAGTTGAGTTTCTATTTTATCCTAGGATCAATATGGATCCTTTGAAACTTCTTAACCTGCCGAATAATATGGTTAAATCTATACTTTAAGATGATCAATTTGACAGCTGTTGGGGGAATGGTTTGGACAGGGCAAGGGTAGAGCGGATATAGGTAGATCAATTATGATACCTTTGCACTAGTTTAAGCAAGAGATGATGAGGGCCTGAATTTTGGGTAGTTGTGGCACTAAATAAGAAAAAGTTGTTTGTGGGGGGAATCAGATACTAGAAATATTGTGTAATTAGAATTTACAGGACTTGGTAACTGATTAGATCAGAGAGAGGGGCAGGAAGTGAATGAGAGTGAAGAGTCAATTATGAATTTTAGATTGTAAATGTGGGTGATGGAAGATTGATGGGTCTCAAGACTCATCCAGATGGGTCCTCAACAGACGTAGAAAAGTCAAGGGAAAGATAATAAATTCTGTTTTGAGATTCTGATTTAAGTTTGAGATACCTATGGGATCTGTAGATCAAGATATACAGCAAGTTTTTGTGACTGGAAGAGACCTCAGAGGCCAACCCCTTTATTAGACAGTCTTTGAGAGATTCAGGGACTAGCTCAGAATCATACAGATATGAAGTGTCAAAATGGAAATTTGAACTCAGATTTTGCTACCTTCAAGTCCAGCATTTCATACATTATGTCACACTATCTATACTCCATGACATGTTAACCTAAGAAGACACCAAAACATTATAAAGGAAATGAAGCTTAGTATGACAATATAACACTAAAAAAGATTAAGGGCAACAACTACATGAACAAAGTAGAAATTGTTTGAAGAGATATCCTTCTCACTGAGAGGTCAGCAATTTGAATTTGCTTTAAGGTGTTTCAGTCCTCCTACCAACCTCGCCCGGGTTGACAATGATGGTATTATGACTCTGTGTTATAGGGTTGGCTTGCTGATATTGGCCAAAGTTTCCTTTGCAGTCTTCATCTGTATTTGATCCCTAGTCTCCTAGGCTGCTATTGCAAATGAAGTAAATGCCAGTATTTCCAAGAGGAAACAGCAGGTCCTTTGGTTCTCACTGGAACCCAAACCTGCCTGGCTGGGATTTGGAGATGACCAAAGTTGGATGTATGGGATCTAAAGGGCACAGAGAAAGTATCATCTGGCATTTGGAGGATAGTTATGTGGAAGAAGGATTATTAGACTTGTTCTACTTGGCCCCAAGGAGACATAAAAAAGGACCAATGGGAAGAAAACACAAAGAAACAGATTTAGGTTCTAGGTAAAGAAAGAAAAGCCATCCTAAAAATTAGCTATTCAAAGACAGAACAGGCTACCTCAGGAAGTAGTGAGTTCTATATCACATAAAGTCATTGAAGAAAGGTTGGATGCTTTGCAGTTAATTGTAGAGGGGGTTCTTGTTCAGGGAACGGTTAGATAACTTCCAATGTCCCTTCCAGCACTGAGATAGTATCACTATACTTGAAATAAGTTTGTTTTCAAGTATATAAATCCCTTCATAATTTTTCTTCTTCACATGAATTCATTTGTCTAAGCCAAAACTTTCTTCCTCAAATTGCCTACATTGTAGGACTTGGTTGATTATTGGTTCATCAGATGAACTTTTTTCCCTCCTTCTTTTATTATTTATTATAATGGATGGCTTATGAGGTAGGAGAGGTGGGAGCAATATATTCATAAAAAGTGACATAAAAATGAAATGCATCAGTACTTTTTTTAAATGGCATAAAAAAAGTCCAACAACTTTCTTTATATTATCAGACCATAATCATTTAGAGTCTGGAGTAATGGGGCTTACCTGTATCCAAAAATCAGGTTTCCATTACGGGTAATATGAAAACGAGGTACTTTTATCAGTAACTGCCTAGGGTATTAAACATTTGGCCCTAGAATTTTAAAGTGCACATAAAACAAATCTCTTGCAATTAATTCATTGTTCCATATCACTGTACTATTCCTCCAAAGTTTCACTGTGCATCAGCATTTCTAAAACGCTTGTCAAAATTGTTACCACTGTTTTTGAGGCTTGAATCAGTTTTAGTTTGCTAAGTAAGCAAAGGCACTGTTTTAGTGTCTTCGATTAGCAAATGTTCAGAACTGTCCACAATCTTTTTTTTTCCTGTGTTTACATAGTCATTGTAGTTAAGATTTGTGGGCAACACCCCACAAATTCTCCTTCTCCTGGTTGTCAATTGTATATTATATTTGTTAAGACCTTGTATCCTGATTTCAATAGTATTTTACAGGTGAATAAAGATGACACTCTTATCTCATACTAGAGATGGTTACTCTTTAGTGACTACGTAACAAATTTCCCTTTTCCTTTCAAAGTCATCGTTAAATCTTTCTCCAGATGAAAGTTTGCTATATTAATGCAATCACAAATTGCAAATCACCCTGGGAAATAAATGATCATGAAATAGTAAAATACACTATTTCTAAAACCTGGAAAGTAGGGAACACTGGAACACTAATCCACTATTGGTGGAATCGTAAACTGATCCAATCATTCTGGAAAGCAATTTGGAACTATGCCCAAAGGGCTAGAAAACTGTGCATACCTTTTGATCCAAGCAATACCACTGCTATGTCTATAACCAAAAGTTTCTTTTTTTCAAAAAGGGTCGGGGGGAGGACCTGTTTGTACAAAAATATTTATAGCAGCTCTTTTGGTGGCAGTTAAGAATTGGAAGCTGAAGGAACGCCCATCAGTTGGGGAATGCTGAACGAGCTGTGGTGTATCATTGTGATGGAATATTATTATGCTATAAGAAACAACAAACGATGACTTCAGAAAACCCCAGAAATACTTACATGAACTGATGTAAAGTGAAGCAAGCCGAATCACAGTAACAGCGATATTGTATGATGAAGAACTGTGAATAACTTAGCTATTCTCAGCAATTCAGTGATCACAGACACTATCACAGGAATCAGGATGAACCATGCTCTCTGCCTCCAGAAAAGAACCGATATTGTCTGCACATGAACTAAAGCATACTGTTTTTCCCTTACTCCCTTCTTTTTTCTCTTCTTCTCTCTTTCCTTCCTTTCTTCCTTCCTTTTTTGAGTCTTTTTCAACAAATTATTAATATGAAAATATTTTACATGATTTCACATGTATGACTGTAACAGCAATTTAAATGGAAAGATCTTTCTCATTAATTAATAGGCCATATGATCTGCTTAAGCATGTGGTAGGAGGAGCATGCTGAAGAGGCAGAACAGGAAGGGTGGAGAGGAACCATGAGGAAGTGAGTGAGTACTGTCAGGTCAGAGGGGATAGAATGCAGGCCAACGGACCCAGTGTGACAGTTGATAGTGAGAAGACCCTGGATTAGGGGGCCGATGTAAGGGGCAGATATGAGAATGGTTTCGCTCCCTGCAGTGATTGTGTTCAGTAACTTCTTGGTCACCATGACAGATTTTGCTTTCTAGTGTTTAAATAAATGTTCTTCTTCTGCCTTCTATATGAAGAGTCTTTTATACTTGGCATATTCATAATCACCACCAGTGCGGTGAATATTGCCTTATCAATACAATGACCTACATCAGATGACTTACTGTCTTAGGGAAGGTGCAGAGGAGGGGGAGGAGGGATAGAATTCGGAACTCAAAACTTTTTTTAAAATGTTAAAAATTGTTTTTAACATGTAATTGGAGGGAAATAATTTTTTTAAAAAACCTGCAATATATTCTTTTCTCTAAAGTGTAAAATAAAATTGTCCACATCTGTGATTTCATCAATATAGGTAACTATTGGTAAAGAAACTTCTTCCCCTCTCTAGGAGATGGGGGGAGGAAAATTTGGGATTATGATTATGTAAGAAACAGATAACACCAATAAAAACAAAGCAAAGAAGGAAGGAAGGAAGGAAAAGGGAGAGAAACGAAGAAGCTCTTTCTCCTGCTGTAGATTAAAAACTCATCTGCAATTTGTTCTTAGGATGTTGCCTGAGTCCCAAAAACTTTAAGTGACTCACCTATGGATACACAGCTAGAATATCTCAGAGATAGTTCTTGACAACAAGGGCATCATTGATTCACTATGCCACACTGTCTTATAAAGTTTTATTAAATGAAACCTTGAATAGCTGCTTCTTGTAAACCTGGCTACAAAAGAAAAGATTTCTAGCCAGTTTGCATTCCAAGTAGTAGAAAGAATGACCAAATAATCAGACTACTCCTCAAAATATATGAAAGAATGGTATAAATGCATCTAAGAGCCCGTTCATCATCTTAAGATGACTTTATGAATCTGGTATAAGAATCAAACCACAAGTAAATCACCCAAATCCTTCAGCATACAAAAATAGGTATTGAAAATTAAAGTTATTTTTCATGACTAAGAAAGAAAATTGTCTTGAAGGATCATCATGACTTTTTTTTAAAAAAAATTTAAGACAGAAGCTATTTTATAAGGATAAACATTTTATAGTCAATGAAGATTATTGTGTTGCATGAAGAAAAATGCTTTATATATTGTATTGAGTTTGCTATTCTGTCAATTAAGCACAGTTTAGAAATTTCAGGCTAAATTGGATCATTTAAAACACTGTAATATTTACTCTGTGGTCTCCTAATACCTTTTTTCTTTCCATCCCTTTCACCAGTAAAAGTAAGTTCCTTGAAAGCAAAGATTGTGTTAGCTTTGTTTCTGTATCCCTAGCACAGGGCTTGGATTGCAGTAAGTGTTCAAATGCTGATGGTGAATTGGATTAAATTCACATTATTTTTCTTCATCCTACTGCAATGGTTTCATGACTCAGCTCAGAAATATGGAAAAGAAGAAGAAAGCCCTCCAGTTCATTGGGTGGATGACCTTAAGGAGCTGTCATCTGCTTTGCTCCATCTCCCTACTACATTAAGTCACAGATAAAATTCCGTATCACTGAGACTGCTCTTAGCAACTTTACTCACAATGGTTATGGCCTTTTTCAGAAGTAAAAGAAACATCAACCAAAAATCTGAAGGCCTCTTGAAAAAAAAAAAAAAGAAGTATATACAACAAACAAGCCTCCCACACATCAGAGCATCATGTTCTTGCCTCAATGAGGCTAAAAATGATGACCTTCTGAAACACTAACACGTCGTAAGTATCAGTGTTACAAACACCACATTCTGTCCAGGACACATTTGTGTCTGTTTATTCTCTGAAGTTCTGTGGAAAGGACAGGATCACCAACGTTGGGTTGGACTTTATGCTCCTGGAATGCTGACACAGTCTAAAGAGGGGACATAAGTAAATACTTCTTGGAAATTGTTCTGCATCAAGAAAACAAAAGTAAAAAACAAATAAAAAAGAAACAAAATAGCCTCATGATAGAGGCTGGTATCTGATGCCAAGCCAAACAGTTGTTTTGTGTTTGGGTTGAGATATCCAGCTTGGAACTCCACCAGGCAGAAACCGTTTCATGAGGAATTGCTGCTGCCAGCATACCCCTGCATATGTTCTGTGAAATCCAGCCAGAGAAATAATAATACTGATAATTGCTTGACTGCTTTGGGGACTGTTGTTGGGAATGCATCTGTTTAGATCTGGGAGTGTGTCATTTTTCCTGGAACAGCAAAACTGTAGCCTTTTGGCAGCATATTGTAGTTGGGAGAGCTGGCTTCCTAGGTAGGAAGACCTAGACCTAATTCCTATTATGCATATTAGTTATGTGACCCTGGGCAAGTCCCATAAGCTCTCAGTGCTGAAAGCAACTCTTTAAGACTATAAGCTAAAGAAAATCCTCCACCTTCCCGCACTGGGTAGGCGTTTCCTCTTCTGAGAGTTCCCTCCATCAATGAAATCACAGGCCCAGTTCCTATCCTCTATCCTCTGTACAGAATAACTACTAGGTTACAGCGTGAGCTGAGGAAATGGAAAGCACAATGGATTTGGAGACAGAGGGTCTAGATTCAAATCCCTCCTCAAATGTCTCCTATTTGTGTCTTTAGGCAAGTCACAACCATCTTGAGCCTTAGTTTCCTTATCTTTAATATAAGAAGGTTGGACTAGATGACTTTTGAGGTTTCTTCAGCTAATGAAACTCTAGAGTGATGGACTCTAGCTATTAGTGTTTTGTCAGGGTTTCATCACTGATCAACTTTTATTGAGAGGGCTAATGAGCTGCTGTTCTAACTGCAGTAAGACTAAGGAAAGATGAAATTGAACTCAGGATCCCTGGGCATATATAGTTTTCTTGCTGTTATACCATGGTCAGTAACAAACATTTTGTAATAAGTGAAAAATGTTAAAGTAGATTGGGTGTTTTAATGGGACAGTTAGTTAGCTCAATGGATAGACTGCTGGGCCAGGAGTCAGTCAGACCTGCAGTTCAAATCTAGTCTCAGACACTTACCAGATGTGGGACCCTGGGTAAGTCATTTACTATGTTCACCTTAATCTACTGGAGAAGGAAATGGCAAACCACTCCAGTATCTTTGTCAAGAAAACTCCATGGACAGTATTGGTTTGCTATGGTCCACTGGGTCACAGAGAGGCAGAATAACTTCAGTGTTTTAACACATAGTGGCGATTCACTTAGTTTCTAAGCAAATTCTTCAGTCTTTACGAGCTGGCTCTAAGTCTACCATACAATCCTTATTAAACATTATCCTCCTTCCCATACTCATTGATATAGTCAAAGTGACATTGAACTTCCTTACCCACATTTTTCCATGTGTTTGCTGAGGATGTCTAGTAATCCCTGGTTTTTTTCAAGTTCAGTTTAAATGCCACTTCCAAAATGAAGCCTTTCCTGACCCCTCAGCTAGTAATGCCTCCCTCCCGCAAAATGACCTTGTTATCTTTTATACACTTATACACATACATGTTTTTTCCCATAAGTCTGTTTTCCCAGCTACTTAGTACAGTGTCTACCACATAGGAGGTGTTTAAAAGTGAAAAGCTTGAATAAAAATAAACTTTGACAGGTTGGCTCAGATATGACCAGAAAAAAGCCAAATTTTGTTCATTTTTACGAATGAGGAGAAAGAATATTTGGAAAAATTGGTAGTTCAAAATTTATTTGTAATTTTTTCATTGAAGGTATTTAGGGCACAAAGGGCCCAATTTACTTTGTAGAAGTATTGGTAGAGATCTTACTGAGAAACTTGGGAAAACCTTTGTTGTCTAGGTATAGGGCACAGGGTCTCAAACAAAAGAAAATTTATTGAAATCAACATGCAACAGGATGACAATCCAATGGTAAGCCAATCTGTAAAGGGGGCCAAAAAAGTTACTTACAGTTTTAGGCCAAGGGATTGTTTCCTAAAGCAGCCTTCCACCTGTTATATTGCTTGCCGTCACCATGGCTTATGGATTATCTTTATGTCTTCTGCTGGCATAACCTGCTTCTACAAAGTCTGCGATTCTTAACCAGTAGTCAGGTATGTCTGCTTGCACCATTGCTTTTTCACATCTCCCAGAGGTCTGTAGCTTTCTTTAGTTGCTTTTGGTACTTCCATACTCCAGAATTTCCCAGGCAATAATTGGATCTTTCTGCAAAATAAGTTATTGTTAGATAAAGAACATAATCTTCCAGAGCTTATTCTTTACAATTCCTCCATGCCCAAAGGTGTGAGGTCAGCTCCATTTAGAGGCTGGGAATCACAGGCAGCAAGATTCTTGTATCTCTTCTACGCAACTTTTCTTCATTTCAGTTTTGCCCTGATTTACCCAAGGCACTGTTGTGGTCTCCTACTTAGTTTGGTGATTCCAGCTTTATTCCAGTTATGGTGCTGGGGTGTCCTTTTGGCTTTCCTTGGAAAACTGTAGGATATGTTCACCAAAAAACACAACCTAGCTCTCCAGATGCTACCAGACCACACAGGTTGTTTCTTGTTTTCTTCTGAAGATGATGCGCCTGAGTTTTCTGACAAAGCAAAGTTAAAACACCAGATTGTCTGTTCCCCCCCAACCTGCACCTATTGCTACTTCTCCCCTACCTCCAACCCCAGCTAGCAGATCCGGCTTTGTACTTTGGCTTTCATAAATAAATGAATTCTGTAACTCAACCCAAGTAGCAGTCACACCAAAAAAAAGATAAAGTATTAGTGCAGCATTAGTACATTATTTGAGACATGCTTACATTAGAGAAGGGGTCTATGAAGTCATGCATTTTCCCTCTTCTGACTGTTCCTACCTCAGACAATCTATGCTAAGAATAAGCAACTTTTTTTCTTTCTAAATAACAGGTGAACTAAAATTTCCCTCTCTTAAACCCTCTCTGGAGCATCGGAGGTAACCAAGGGTTCGAGTTGAGTGGGCTTCCTTTCTGGACTAGGACTTAGAAGAGCAAACAAGATTTTAGTACACTAATTTAAACGGCTGCCTCATCACCAGAGAGAGCTGTCAACAAAGTAGGCTGGCAGAGAACTGCAGGTGCTGTCAATAAGCCTGACAGTAAGATTTATTGAGCCTGATCCAAAACACAGATATCTACAGATATAGTTAGCCACTAGCAATAACTTTCCCCAGAACACTTAGCTTAATACACTCTGTATTTAATGTCTGCTTCCAAGATAATTCCTGCTCTGCTCCATCTAACAACATGATTAATTGTGATACCTATTGAAGGAAAAGTTTCCAGCTAAAATGTCAGTGAGCTATAGATTGATGATACTAGACTAATAATATAGAAATTAATGTGCTCCTCTGCCAATTATTCACCTGCCATTTCCGTAGTAGCAGTAGGGAAAGATATGATAAATGTAAGAATTACGAGGATGCATCATAGTCTTCTTGTATTCTTGGATACCACTGTTTCATGGGAGCTCATAGCACAGACCAGGAAGGCTTAAAGTCTAGTAGTAGTAAGAGGCAGCTGAGTGGTGCATTGTATAGAGCACCAGGCTTGGAATCAGGAAGACTCATCTTCATGTGTTCAAATCTGGTCTTAGACTGACTATCTATGTGATTCTGGGTAAATCACTTAAACCTGTTTGCCTCAGTTCCCCATCTGTAAACTGGACTGGAAAATGAAATGGCAAACTCCTTCAACATCTTATCAAGAAAACTCCCAATAGGGTGTTGTGCCAATGTGATATTCACAATGCCTATGGCGACTATGAATATGTTGCCATAGTTCTCAATTGCAAAGTATAACAGACTCTCCATATAGAAGGCAGAAGAAAAGCATTTATTCAGACACCAGAAAGCCAAATCTGTCATAGCAACAAAGAAATCCATTATAGTAACCAACCAGTCTATAGACATTATCAGGCCTTCCCACAAACAGACTCCCCTAAGCAAAATGCCCTTCTCTCACTCACAGCCAACTGACTGCTTGCCTGCATCCTTCCCAGCTCTGACTAGTCTGACCAACTTCCTCTCACCTCTGATCTAGCTCCGCCTCTTCCTTCTCCACCTTTCCTATTCCACCTGTTTAGCAAGATCCTACCAACATATATGACTTAGGCTTCCATGTGATTTAAGCAGGTCACATGGGCCTATTAATGAATGGAAAAGATCTTCCTATTTAAATTACCATTACATGGGGTCATGGAGACTCCAAAATGACTGAGTAACAACAGAGGTTATAGGAGGCATCTTGGCATAGTGAATAAAGAACTGACCTTGGTATTAGGAAAGTCTAGGCTCAAATTAGGTCTCTGAAACTAAGTGACCATGGCAAGTGACTTAAGCTCTTAGTGACCTAGGCTAACTTACAGGTGCAAGTCTGGGAGCAGCAGTCTCATACCTAACTCAGAACTTTTGCAGCCTGACCAGAAGCTGTCCCCCAAAATGGCAACTACTGGCAAGGATCAGCTGATTGTGAATATCCTAAAGGAAGACCATGTTCCCCATAACAAGATCACTCTTGCTGGGGTTGATACAGTTGACATGGCATGTGCCATCAGTATCTTAACAAAGGATTTGGTTGATGAACTTGCCATAGTTGATACAATAGAACACAAAATACAGGGAAAGATGATGGATGTCCAACATGGCAGCCTTTTCCTCAATATGCCAAAGATTGTTTCTGGCAAAGACTACAGTGTAGCTGCAAATTCAAAACTGGTTGTTGCTGCAACTGGGGCACATCAAGAGGAGGGAGAAACTTGTCTTCATTTGGTCCAGCATAATGTGAATATCTTTAAATTCATCATTCCCAATATTGTTAAATACAGCCCTAATTACAAGCTGCTTATTATTTCCAATCCAGTGGATATTTTGACATATATGGCCTAGAAGCTAAGTGGCTTTCCTAAAAACTGTGTTATTGAGAGTGGTTGCAATCAGGATTCTGCCCATTTCTGTTACTTAATGAAGGAGATACTTGGTGTCCATTCTTCAACTTGTCATGGATGGGTCCTTGGGGAACATGAAGACTCCAGTGTTCCTGTGTGGAGCAGTGTGAATGTTATGGGGTCTCTCTGAAGAATCTTTATCCTAATTTGGGAACTGATGCCGATTCAGAGAATTGGAAAGAGGTTCATGAAAGTGAAAGTGCTTATGAGGTGATCAAGGTGAAGGGCTATACTTCCTGGGTCACTGGTTTACCTGTGGCAGATAGGATAGAAAGCATTAAGGAGAGAGTGCATCCAATTTTCACCATGTAAAGGCCTATATGGTATTAATGAGAATGTCTTCCTTAGTGTCCCATGTGTCTTGGGGCAGAATGGCATTTCAGATACAGTGAAGGTAAATCTGAATCCAGAGGACAGCTGTTTAAAGAAAATGCAGGTATTCCTTGGGGAATCCAGAAGGATCTACAATGTTAAAGCCTTTTAATGTGCTTCCATATTATTGCTGAGTGGTTAAGGGGTTAAGTATGATGTGCTTTTCAAATAGGTCAAAATCCTTCTTCGATTTCAGTTGGTTGAATATCAGAAATACAAAATCTGTGAACACACTCTAGTCTCTTCCTAAAGTTAGAAATGGGGAATGGTACCATGTGACTACTATTTGTTAAGCTCTGCTGTTGTTTGCATATGATGCTGGATATGGCTAATACAGTCTTAGTAGCTATGTCAAGTAGAACCAGTGTCCCACAACTATATAACTACCTGCCTTGTATGTAGGTGCTATAGGTTCCCATAGGTCCAGAAGACAACATTCCTGGATACAAAACATCACATAGTAGTAAGACTTTATTGATGCATTATCTTTGTGCTCTCTTTCCATTAGGGTTCTACAGCACAGCCCCATGTATCAATCACCTTTCCAGAGGACCTGATTTCAATAGTTGTAAATTTCCATATTATATAAAAGACCTGTATATGTACAATGATGCAATCAATTCCTCAAGTGTCATATTAACTCTAAATACAGAATAAATAACAAATAAAAACGTCTTAACTTACAAATGAGGTGCTGAGATTAGTGGAGGCTGTTTTCTATGCTAATGAAATCAGAACCAAAAAATAAAGATTATAGGTTGTGCTATCACCTTTAAAGACAGCTCAATTATTTCTACTTCTAGAAAAGTTTTGTTGGGCTAAGACCACAAGGAAGAGTGAGAGATATATGACTGGTAATAACTTAGATCCGTCCCAACTAGAGGAACATGGAAACAAAGTTCATTAACAAGAAGCAATGTATGCAGTGAAGTGGCCTTAGGCAAATCAATGAACTTCTTTTGGACTCAGTTTCTTCATCAGTAAAATGAGGGAGAGTGCTTGAAGGTATTGAAGTTTCTTCTAGCTCTTTATCTTACGATCCTCAGTTGCAGGATAGTCTCCTAGGCCATCTAGGACTCTAGGCCTTTTGGCCTCTAAGGTCCCTTTCAGAGGAAATTGGAACCCAAAAAGGTTGGAACTGGTCCCTAGTCACACAGAGAGTGTCAAAAGCAGAGCTTGAATTCTAAAAAGCCAGTGCTTTGTCTACTGTGCTACCTATGACCCTGAAGACAGAAGAGCAGAACAAATACTTTGAACAGCCTGAGAGAAAACTCAAGTTTACCACTATCCTGGGTGGGAGCATACTTAGGGCAGCCTTCTAACATGAACGCTTTCCTGATATTCTCAATTACTGATGCCCTTCCTTTCTAACTACCTTGTATTCAATAACCTGGTATTTATCCGTATTTATTCAACCCATCAACCCACAAACATTTATTAAGAATTATTTTGAACCAGGTATTGTGCTAAGCACTGAGGATGCAAAGAGAAAAGGAAAAGCACCTACCCTCGAGGAGCTGACATTCCAACAGGGGAGATAAGTATAAATCGGTAAGTAAAGATTAAATGGCATACTTAACTAGACTTAGAGAAGGCACTAGCAATTTGGGGTGACCAGGAAAAGCTTCTTGGAAGAGGTGGCATTTCAGCTGAGTCTTAAAGGAGCTTTGGGAATCTTAGAGTTGGAGGATAGGAGATAGAATACTCCAAGGATGGGGAAAGGCTAGTACAAATGCAGCATCATTTGTAAGGAATAACAAATTGGCCAGTATATTTTCTCTTTATGTTTATTCTATATGAACTCTAAATATAATCTTCTTAAGAGAAAAGATTAAATTTTTTTTTCTTTGTATTTGCATACCTAGCACAGAGGTTGGCACATAGTAGGTGATTAATAAATGCACGTTGATTGACAGGATCATAAGATTATAGATTTAGAGCTGGAATGGACTTTAGAAGTCACCTAACTCGAATCCCTTCATTTTGCATGGGAATATTGAGGTCCAAAGAGACAAATAGATTTGCCAGTCACATAGCTACCAAGTAGAAAATGGGGAATTCAAGTCCAGGTCCTTTGGCTCTAAATTCAGCACTCTTTCAGTTTCTTCAATATAACTATGTTATATCTGTAACATTCAATTCAAAAAGCATTTATTAAGTGCTTGTCCCATGTAAGGTACTGTTTTCAGATGATGGGGATGTAATGACAAAATGAACAAGTACTTCCGACCCTTAAGGAGTTTACATATGTGGGCTTCGGTTTTGTCTCTTTCCCATGACATCTATAACAACCCTTCCTTGGTGTTTTTATCAATGAGATTGGGAAATGACCTGATTCCATCACCCCCCAATAGGCTATAGCCCACTTAAAAGGTTTCCAAGGCTTAAAGAACTATATATTGGTATGTCAAGCATATTTTTCAAGTATTCCT
The DNA here is from genome assembly GCA_023548195.1 of Bettongia penicillata ogilbyi. Classification (NCBI taxonomy): domain Eukaryota; kingdom Metazoa; phylum Chordata; class Mammalia; order Diprotodontia; family Potoroidae; genus Bettongia; species Bettongia penicillata. The sequence goes on from JAJHZJ010000143.1 coordinate 4,382,606, forward strand.
TCTTTGCAGGAGAATTGGGGAGGGCAGTAGAAAAGAATTATTACTCAGTTCTCTCTATAATTAACAACAATAATGTTTAAATTTGTAGCAATCCTTCTTTCTTTCCTAGTTTCTGTGATGGCTATTACTGGAGGGTTAACTGAACAATTTTTCCTATCATAATGGACCACATCTTAATTATAGTAATTATCACTGTAGGTCAGGCTTGAATCAGGTGTTTCAGGTTTGCAATTAGAATGAAAGCAGATATGTGTAGATCATCATCTAACAGTTAACAAAAAGATGTTTACTTGGCCATAGAATGAGAAGGCTAACTAACTGAGGATAAAGCTATACAGGCTATCCTGAGGGAGGCAAGATATTCCTCATTCCTTGACTTTTCCCTGCTTGGATCACCAAGAAGCTATGCAAAGGGCCTGACTTAAACCTAGAGTTCAAAGCCCAAACCTTAAACCTTGACTCTATTGGAAGGTAGTTTCATTACCCATTAAGGAAAAACTAACCTAGTCTATATGGGCAGATATTGCTCTCACCATGATAATAATAAATAGTTGACATCCACATAGAGCTTTACGTATGACGCTGCCTCATTGGATCCTCATAGCCAGCCTGTGGAGGAGGGATGAATGATATTATCCCCATTATACAAATAAGGAATCTTGTCTCTCAAACTCTTCTGAATCCAAAGTCAGCCCTCTTTTGTGTGTATATGGGCTTAAAATGTGGTTCATTTGGGAGACAACAAATTCATCAAAATAAAAACTCTTTCCACTATGCTATGCAACTTCCCTCTCTCCATCTGGAAGTGGTAATGATCTCAGAAACTAGCAAGACGCAGATTTAGCCTGCTGTTATGACTGACAGCTTCTCCCCAGCCTACTCAAATTCTTTTACCCTAAAGAAAGGTCAAACTCTATTGAAATGTCTCTCATTCTTAGGGGTGGGGTGCAGGGAGAGCTGGAGTAGGGCTCAGCCTCCTTTACATCAAACCAAGTTTCCTGTTTATCACAATCAAGTATACTTTATCCAAAATTAGCTGAACTTCAAGGCCAGATAAGAGCCTGGCCTGCTTCAGGCCTATGTCAAAAGGTCTCCTTGGGTTGAGGGAGGGGGAAGAAAGGAAAGGGATGAGGCTGTACCTAAAACAGGGGCAAGACAGTGGAAAATTTTCTCTTTTCCATGACTTCTGGGGGTATTGGACTCATGTAAATCTCCAACATCTTGTAACAAGGAAACAATCATTCTGAAGTTAATTGATTTTTTTTTTTTGATTTTCATTGTTTCAAGTCAATTTTGTTTATTCATTGAATGCTCAAACTAGAAGTACCCTAGTGTTTTAGGAGTTCTTGACCTGAAATCCACGGATAGCTTTCAGGGGGTCTATGAACTTGGATGGGGAAAAAATCTTTATTTTTGCTAATATCTAACTGAAATATATCATTTGCTTCAATTATTAATTTTTTTAAAATTCTGAGAAGGGGTTCATAGATTTTATCAAACTTCTAAGGGAGTTCATAGATTTTATCAAACTTCTATCTTGCCAAACTCCTTCATTTTATAGAAAAATAAACCAGAATAATAAAATTTTGTGGTGCCAAACTCAAGTAGAAACAGACCCTTATGGGCTGCATATTGATTTAGAAAATTACAAATTAGTATTACCTGTGTTGTACTGTTAAATATTTCCTGATTCTATTTTAACCTGGCTTGGGCTACCCTCAGGAGTTTTTCTGGCCCCTCAGGGAGTTTTGAATGTAAGGGACACTGGATGTTTCAGTGGACATTTTATGGTTCGAAATTTTATGATTCATGAGATTGTATGGATCTCTTCTTAGAGGTCATGTAATTTTTTTTTTTTTGGTGAGGCAATCCGGGTTAAGTGACCTGCCCATGGTCACACAGCTAGTGTCAAGTGTATGAGGTCAAATTTGAACTCAGGTCCTCCTAACTCCCCAGCCAGCACTGTGCTAGCAGCCCTTTAGTAATGTTTCTTTTACAGATAAGGAAACTAAAACTAAAGAGATTATTAAGTAACTTGCCCAAGATCTTCCAGCTAGTTAGCAGCAGGACAGGAACTAGAATTTAAATCAAACATTTATTAAGTGCTTGCTGGGTGTAGAGTACTGTGCCACACATGCACTAGGGGAAATCCCAGGTCTTCTGGCTCTCCAATTAGACCAGTCTTTCCCCCTCCATACTCCATCATACCAACTATTTCATAATCAAAATATTCAGCTCTTAGTTATTCAAAGGATTATTTAGCTTTTGCCTAGAATGTCTTGGTTTCACTTCTCTGACTACAGGTTTCACCAGACTAAATGGGATCCATGACACAAAAAAGTTTAAGCATTTCTGCTCTGAAACAACTTCCCAAAAACTCAAAGTGTATCAATCAGGCTGGCTGTTTTTGTTGTTGAGTGCCAAAATGGTTGATTTGCTATACTGATTTTGAATTTTCACTGATTTCTGTATTAACATAATTTTACTATTTAACATGAAATGGTAAATTCTAAATACCTCTTTTGCACAATCTGATTTTGGGTCATCTTGACAAGGTTTCCTTCTCTTTTTAAGAAATCTATCCCATGGGTCAACATGGCTAAAAGTTCAGCAAGAAAACGTCAACTTTTTCATAAGGATGGAATGCTTAGCCAAGCTGGTCTTTTGGAGTTAATCACTAGACTCTTCATAGCCTTTTCAGATACACAGTTCCTTGAAAAAGTGGTGCTCTGCTGGTGTGGCCTTTGAAGACCCAGAGTCAGTTCCTTTTTTTTTTTTAATTTAATTTAATTATTATTTTTTAATGTCCTACAATCACTACCGTAAAATTAAGATTTTAACCCCCCCACACCTACTCCCCACTACCCCCTTCCCTCCCCGTGACAGCATACAATTCTGTATAGGTTCTACATATACTTTCCTGTTGAGTACGTTTTCACTATAGTCATGCTATATAGTCGAACTAAAATAAATGGAAATCATATAAGAAATCATAACATAATACACAAAAACACACACACACAAACATGATCTGCTACATTCTTCGAATGAATTCCATATTTCTTTCTCTAAGTGTGGAAGGCATTTTGCCTTAGAAAACCACCATTGGGATTTTTTTTTTTATAAGTTCTTGTGTTATTACAAAGTTCCAAGTCTACCAGAAAAAACTGTCCCACACTGTGGTCGTTGCTGTGCACAGAGTTCTCCTGGTTCTGCTCCTTTCGCTCAGCATCAAGTCATATAAATCCTTCCAGGCCTTCCTGAAGTCTTCTTGTCCATCATTTCTTATGGTGCAATAGTACTCCATTACGTTCATATACCATAATTTATTCAGCCATTCCCCAATTGATGGGCATCCCTTTGACTTCCAGTTTTTGGCAACTACAGAGAGTGCTGCTGTAAATATTTTTGTACATGTGGGACCCTTTCCCATTTTTATGATCTCTTGGGGATACAATCCTAGTAGCAATATTGCTGGGTCAAAGGGTATGCACATTTTTGTAGCCCTTTGGGCATAGTACCAAACTGCTCTCCAGAATGGTTGGATGAGCTCACAGCTCCACCAACAATGAATTAGTGTTCCAACTCTCCCACATCCTCTCCAGCATTTATCATTTTCGTGTTCTGTCATATTTGCCAATCTTATAGTTGTGATGTGGTACAGAGTTGTTTCGATTTGCATCTCTCTAATCAATAGTGATTTAGAGTATTTTTTCATATGATTATAGATATCTTTAATTTCTTCCTCTGAAAATTGCCTGTTCATATCCTTTGAACATTTATCAATTAGGGAATGACTTGTATAGTTATACATTTGAGTCAGTTCTCTATCTATATATTCTAGAAATGAGGCCTTTATCCCCGAGCTTAGCCGTAAAAATTCTTTCCCAATTTACTACATCCCTCCAAATTTTGGTTGCATTGGGTTTGGTTGTGCAAAAACTTTTCAGTTTTATGTAGTCAAAATTATCCATCTTGCATTTCATAATGCTTTCTATTGTTTCTTTAGTAAAAAATTCTTCCCTACTCCATAAATCTGATAAATACACTATTCCTTGGTTCTCCAGTTTATTCATGGTATCAATCTTTATACCTAATTCATGTACCCATTTGGACTTCATTCTTGTGTACAGTGTCAGGCATGGGTCTATGCCTAATTTCCACCACACTGTCATCCAGTTTTCCCAGCAATTTTTGTCGAAAAGTGAGTTCTTATCCCAGAATCTGGGGTCCTTGGGTTTATCAAACAGGAGGTTGCTATATTCCTTGCCTACTGTGTCTTGAGTGCCAAGTCTATTCCACTTGTCTACCTCTCTGTTTCTTAGCCAATACCAAGTGGTTTTGATAATTGCTGCTTTATAGTACAATTTGAGGTCTGGTAGCCCTAGGCCACCTTCCCAAGCATTTCTTTTCATTAGTCTCTTTGATATTCTGGACCTTTTGTTCTTCCAAATGAATTTTGATATTATTTTATCCAATTCTAGAAAATAATTATCTGATAGTTTAATTGGTATGGCACTAAACAAGTAAATTAATTTAGGTAGAATTGTCATTTTTATAATATTAGCTCAGCCTACCCATGAACAACTGATGTTTTTCCACTTACTTAAATCTGACTTTATTTGTGCAAACAGTGTCCTGTAATTGTGTTCATATAATCCCTGGGTTTGTTTTGGCAGGTAAACTCCTAAGTATTTTATAGTGTCTACTCTAGCTTTAAATGGGATTTCTCTTTCTATCTCTTGCTGTTGGACTTCGTTGCTAATGTACAGGAATGCAGAAGATTTGTGTGGGTTTATTTTGTAACCTGCAATTTTGCCAAAGTTGCTTATTATTTCAAGTAGTTTTTTCCTTGAATCTCTGGGATTCTCTAAGTATATCATCATATCATCTGCCAGGGTCAGTTGTTAACTGCTAATTAGGAACCAGACTTTTATGGGTTAGGGTTAGGGTTTGGGGAGAAGTACGCATGGTCTTATTGCAACACGAAGTCTCAATTTGAGATACAACTACAAGAATGAATGAACATAAAAAAAATCCTTTTACCATAATGAGCTATTATGGTGTCAGAGATACCCAAAACACAAAGTCAGAAGAGAATAACTACGGCATTGCAAGTGAAAATTCAAAGGAAAACACAGCTTAAGTACAAATTCTACTAGACTATCTGGGAACAATCCCACAGAAGAATCCCAGAGCTGGAAGGGAGCTCAGAGGCCATCCAGTCCAGCTGGGTCAAAAGAATCTCTACTACAAAACAGCTCCAGACTTTCAACGAGATGCAACTCTTCACCTCCTAAGGTGGTCCGTTCCACTTCTGATTCTACTCTCTTGGGACAAACACAACAAGCCTAATCTCTCTCTCACACAAGAGCCCTAAAAATTCTTGTTCTTCTCCTTTGAGCTAAACATTTCCAGTTCTTTCAACCAAAATTTCTTAAAAAATTATGGAATCTAAACCCTTCTCCACTGTGGTTGCCATCCAGAGGGTGCTCTCTGGCTTGTCAATATGGCACCTGGTACTGAACACAATACTTCCTCTTCTTGGAAGTTGTATCTCTTTTGATGAAGCCCAAGAAAGAATTTGGCTGCTATATCAGATTGCTGAGTCATATCAGGTCTATTGTCTACTAAAACTGCTGTCTAACCACATATCTCACCCATCCTGTTCTTGTGAAACTGATTCATTTTTACCCCAATATAAGATTTTTTACATTTATCCCCATTGAATTGTCTTATTAGATTAAACCAAATTTTCTAGCCTATCAATATCTTTTTGAATCTTAACTTTCATCTAATCAATCGATTAGTACTTGTATTAGGTGCTAAGGATACAATATAAAGAATGGAACGATTCTACTTGTGAGAATCTTACATTCTGTTGGAGACAACTTATACATATAAAAGAAGATATAGAACAAATATAAGATAATAAGGGAGACTACACCAGCTTTCGGTAAAACTGAGGTTTCCTGTAGAAGGCAGTGCTCTCCATATGTAGACTGAATTGAGGGGGATTCTGTGAAGCAGATATGAATCTTTAATAGTAGGTGTCCCTCCCCATTTTGCATTAGTTACTAGGTCAGGCAGACACTAAGTCATTAAGTATTTAATGTTATCTATGCTAACATAGATGATGAAAAGACCAAGAGTAAGCGTGGGAGGGAGTGGTCCCATCCTAATGGCAAAGATATATAAATATATGAAAAACCATACACATATGTCTACAACGTAAAAGGAAATCTCACGGGAAAGGCATGGGGAGGGGGGAAGAGAGCGTGTACTATAGAAGTTGGAATTTGAGCCATCTCAAAAGAAACCAGGAAAGGTGGAGACAAAGGGGTACATTCCAGCTGTAAGGAATGCATGCAGGGAATGGGTGTACCTTGCGTTAAGAACAGCAAGTAAGCCAATGCGGCAGAATCCTGGGCCAGTGGAGAGGACACGTAGAAAGTGACATGGTGAAAGGTTTCAAATGCCAAACTCACTAGTCCTGGGCTTTCGGTAAATCACTGGCAGCCCAATGAAGGGTGGAGGGGAGTGGGGAGTGAATTTGATGAACACACTATGCATGTCTTCTATACATGTTATTGATAAAAAATGTAAATAACAGAACACATGGATCCCTGGGACACTGCCACGGACACCCAGAGAAGGCAGTACTGAGTTTCACCTGGTCATTTAGGAAGACGACACAGCAAGCACACTGTATCTGGAAATCCTCTTCTGTTCATCCTAACTAGTTTCTACACTGCTGAGGTGCTGAAAAATAAAATACCATGTTGCTGAATTGTCTAGAATAACTGCCTAAATTGAGATCTGCCATGTCCCGTTATGTTTTGTATTTAATTTTCCATGTACGTTGTTGCCTCCCTTCCCTTTAACCAGAATGTAAAAGCTCCTTGAGGGTAGGGATTATATATTTTGTGCCTTTATGTCCAAGACCTAGCACTGAGCCTTTCACATAGTGGATGTTCAATAAAATGCTTGTTGAACTGAAGTAATCTAGATAATTTCCATAAAGAACTCACAAGTCTTCCAAAATGTGACTTTATTATCCAGTCTGTGAACTGTGAATGTCCAGCTCAGATAGGCACAAACACAATCAAATATCAGTAACCAAATATTTCAAAGTCTCATAGAAATGATTAATGGATTATCCATTCCTCAAAGACTGAAAACAGCAATTAGCAAATATTAACAAGAATAAATATTAAATTGCTGGCAGTAACTGAGGTTCTATGCCCAATCAAACGCCTTCACTTTCCCATAGAACTAAATTCACTAATATCAGGTTTCTTTCTTGGCAAAGGATTTTTGACCTCAAATAAACACTACCTCAAGAGAATGTTTAGTTTTTTAAAATATAAAATATACTACCTTAAAATGGGATTTAAAAGAAAAAGCCACCTACAAACACACAAAATACTCTTGCTTTTTAGGGAGAACTAGTCCATAGTATCCCTTGAACTCAGAAGTTAGCATTAAGTACCTTTACTGCTTTGAGAAAAATATTTTGTAAACTGTGGAGTACTATAGAAACAATTTATTTTTATTTTGTGTTTGAAACATTTAAGCTCCTCCTTTCTGGTTTTACAGGCCTCCACAAAAGTCCTAGTCTGATACTTCACCCAAGTGTTTGGAGGCCCCTGGGAGGTTACAACATGATGGAAATCTATCAATCTAATCCAACACACGTTTGAGTGACACCTAGGCGCAAAGGATCCATGTTAGTCTCTAGTATTTTAGGGATAAATGGAGAAACAGTCCCTGCTCTTAAGAGTTTATATTCTATTGCATCGTGGTGGGTACTATCCCATTGTCAAATTATGTTAGCTGTCTATGGACTAGCCTAGCTAAGTATGGAAAGCCTCATCACAGCAAGAATGGCCACCAAATGATGAATTTTCTTTTTAGCTATGGCAACTCATAATCAAACTATTTTTTTTTTTTGGTTCTCAGATTAAGCCCATCTCCATGAATTAGATGTGCTGCATAATAGTGAAGTTACAAATGATGTTTTTTTTCTGTATATGCTGTTTAAATAATGGTGAAATTAGATGAATAAAAGTTAACAATTATACAGCACAAACCACATGCCAAGCAGTATGCTAAATGCTTTACAGTTATCTCATTTGAACTTCACAATGATACTGGGAAGTAGGTGTTATTATATTCATTTTATAAAAGAAGAAATTTTTTGCCAGGGTCACACAGCTAGCAAGTGTCTGAACTATGTTTGAATTCAGCTCTTACTGACTCTAGGCTCTGTCCTCTATCCACTACACCACCTACCTGCCTCAAAAGTGTGTATAATAAATAAGTCTTCTCACTAGCCTGCCACAGCAGAGCTGAAAAGATCTTGGAGGCCATATAGTCCAACTATATAATTTTATAGATGAAGATACTGAGGTCCAGGGAGGTTGTTGATTGAAACTGGGGCATTGACTCCAAATCTAACACTCTCCTGTGCTGCTGCCTCTACTAACTTCTCTTCTTAAAAGCCTCTTCTTCTTTACTTTCAATATACGGAAAAACAAAATAACCGTTCCAAAAAAGGGCTTGATCACAGCTCATGGCTTAAGTATGAATATATGCTCCTGCGTAATGGCATTGCTTTAAGACACCCAAACATCTCATATTACATTATTTATGTCTGATATATTCTAGGATCTAGTAAAACATGTTGTGCTGCCCGGGATGTGGGAAAGTAGCTAATTTTCATGTCAAACAAATGGAGTTTCCTGTACGAGACATTGCAGCTGAAACTTCTACTTGGTGGAATAGTTTTAGCACACCATAATTAGAGCAAAAGACGAAGCAACAATTTAAAGCCTACTTTCTTATATGGAAAGTAGAGAGTATTATTTAGCCATTGGTTTTTATTCCAAGGAGCCATCAAAGAAGTCAACTTGATGGACCACATGACCACGTCCGAATCTTAAGACTTTCCTCTAGCTCCTGCAGCATCCCAGCAGGATTGGCGCCTTGAACCTCAAAAACTTGCAGACATTCCAATGGAGATATCTACCCAGCCTATGGAAAATTAGGGCAAGCACCATAAGCACCATTGGGGGTAGGAGTAGGGAAAGTACTCCGCCCCACGCAAAGTCTTAGTTCCTATCACTGATGAGCTACTCAGTATCACTTAAGATGTCAGGGCACACTCTCCTTTTCAGGGACCCACATGAAATACACACAGAGTAGTCTTTTCTTGGAAGAGGTACCAAATTAATTGAAGGTATAATTAACTATTCATTTTTTTATGCTCATGGAAAATGGACATGATAACAATGCTACTCAAAGGATAAATCAAGGCATTCTTATTTCAAGACTTTTACATAGGTTAATTTTTAAACTTGTATACTTTACAGATACCAAACATGCATGTTTTAGAAAGGGAATAGTACAGAGAATATAAAGAAAACCAGCATGAGGACTCTAAATCTGTCATGGATAACTCATGAGAATTCCATGCTGAAAACAGCTGACAAATTTTGTATAAGCTTCCTCATACACACCAATATTGCAGTGTTATGGAAAATAATATTTATTCTACTTTATCTCATCTTTTTACACATCCATATCCTTATCCGATCACCTCTATGTAATGGAAGAGAAATAGTCAAAAATTTTTCAAAATACCCCGCACAGCTAAATCATTCTGCATGTGCCACTTGCCAGCTATGTGACTTTGGACAAATGACTTCATCTCTCTGGGCTTCAGTTTCCTTCATTAAGCACTTATATGCCACATACTGAAGTGGGTTCTGGAGACAAAGACAAAAATGAAACAGTTTCTATCCTTAAGGTATTTCTGTTCTATCCAGATGGACACATACAAGTAGACATAAACATGGAATTTAATTTGGGGGTGAAGTGGAAATATTAGCAACTGGAAAGGAAGATTGCCTAGTTGGAAGGTAACATTTAAATTAAACCCTGAGGAAAATCCAGAAAGATTATGCAATTTGAATAAGGCAGTTTCAGCTGAGAGATGAGGGGAGCAAGGCAAACTTTTAAGGGGCTGAAGTGAAATGGAAATGTAGTTAGTAGAGGCAATAACCAGAGACAGCTTTTTCCAGTAGTATTGAGATTGTCTTTCAGGATGAGACTTTGCATATCTGCAGACAGCAGGGATTCAGAAGAGAGAAAAGGATTAAAGACTAAAGCAAAGAAAACGGAGATGACATCAAGAGTGCAAGCAGAGGGCTAGCCTTGGTGAGAAAGCCACTCCTTTATCAGACCTGAAGTAAGAGAAATGGGAACGATGTTAAGGGATTGAGCTGGAGAGAAGAGAGAGCTCCACCAACCACTTACTAAGCAATTGTGATGTGGCAGGTCATGGGGAAAGGCAAAATGGAAATAGTGCCTTCCTTCAAGAAATTTACATTTTATTAAAATCTGAGCTGTTTTCCTCATCAAGTATGAGTACAGGTGATCCGCTCAGAGAGGACAAGGCTTTGAGAAGTTTGGAAAAGCTCAGCAACTGAGAGTCAATTAGATTACAGATAATCTTTAAAATTAAGGGACTGGATTGGAAATCAGCACTTCTTAACTGTGGGTATATGAGGTCACAACCCAGTTTTAAGAAGTACTGAAGGGTCATGAGTGGAAAAAGTCTAAGCCCTGGACTAGATGAACTCCTTATACCTCCTGCCACTCAAGCTATGATATATATTTAAAGGCCAAAAGTGCATGTCAACACTGCCATGTCTGACATTTAGCAACATGACTGCTTGTGTAAAAACAAAGTAAATTTTATCAAGCATGAGAAATGGATTCAAATATCTGGAACACAAAATGACCAATTCTGAGTTTACTTCTGAAGAAGTGAGATGGGGGAAAACAAAACAATCCTATTTTCTGTGAAAGTCCAGTATTCAGGTAGTGTTAACATCTAGAGTTCAAGTGTACATTTGCTTGATGTGTATTTCTAAGTCACTTTTTAAAAATAGCATACACAAACCTGAATCAAACAGCTTTCTCAGGCTTCAGGTTAAAATGCTAACATATTTTAATTAGCTCCCACTTTGTACATACCCCACACCTTCACTAGAATGTAATTTCTAGTTTAAAAATTGTAAAAGATCACGCAATCACCCATGGTGAGATAGCGTTGGTACCCATGGTAGACATAAGCAGACTAGACCATACTGATCTTGCCACACTTGTGACTTACATCAGTCTAACACAGGATTAGTCTAAAGTAGGATTAGACAATGTAAAAAAAATTCTACTTGGACATTCAAAGTCTTCATAATCTACCTCCCTGTTGAACTTTTTCCATTTTACACCTCACATACCCTTATTATCCACCAACACTGGCCTCCACGCAGTTCCTCACACAAGAATCCACATTTCCCAACCCCCTACATTTTCATGGGCTATCCTCCATGCCTAGAATTTTCTCTCATCTCTGCCTCCTAGTTTCCTATAAGAAGCCTTTTCCTGTCCTCTTTAATGCTGTCTTCCCTCTTCTAATTTATCCTGTAAAAAGCTCCTTTGTATGGAGCTATTTTTATTATTTCTCCCATTCTACTGAGAGAGCCTGGAAAGCAGAGTCCTGACTCTTTTTGTGACCCTAGCACTTAGCAGTGTGCCTGGCACAGCGTTTGATAACTGCACGGACTGTGCTACATTTTACAAAGCACTTCACATGTATTATCTCATCTGATGCTCATAATCTTATGGGGAAGGTGGTATCATAGAACCCATTTCACAGATAAGAAGGCAAGAGATTAAATGACTTGTCCAGGGTCATAGCTATATGAAACAGGGTTTGAACTCTGGTGTCTTACTTTCACACAAAGAAAGGGCTCCAAAAGATAAAGATGCAAAGCCATGTATTTTTTGTGGACCAAGCATGTAGCCAAACCCAGACAGCTCACTGCTGCACTAGCACCTAAGTAATGACTCCAGCACTTTGGCTGGACCCCTGCGGAAGGTTTATGGAAGGCCAAGGACAACCAAACGGTGTGGATGGGTAGCAATCTGCTCCACTGGAGGTGTGACCTGCACCCCAAAAGCAGTTTTGTAACTGACATCCATCATGTTTCAAAAAAAAGCATAGACGGTAACACCATACTTCTCTCCTGCAAATTACCTCAACTGGTCGGGAACTACATTTAAGGTAAGATACAGATGTCATCTAAAATAAAAGCTTACTTGAAAACAGCTAGAATCACTTTCAACAAAAAGCTAAGAACCATTTTGTCTATAAAAAGTATTTGTAAATAAAATCTAGAGGAGAAAAGGTTAGAGACTGATATTGTACCTATGCATTCCAAGACAGGATGAAAATAAAAGCACCACATGCTTTAAATCTTAGTCCAAAATTAACAATACTTTTTTCTTGTCTTGGTATTATTTAATGCACTGTTGTTCAAATTCACTCAGATTTTATGAAGCATTGCATTTCTAAGACCCAGAATAATGCATCTAGCCTTTTAGGACTTTAAAGATTTTTCCTCTAATTTTGTATTTAAAACACTGATAAACTTGTTTACTTGAGACTTCATCTAACTAATTAACATAGTTAATTTAGGGGCCCTTTACGTAGGCCACTAAACATTTTTTTTTTAAACCCAGCGAATAAAAACCCTTAGAAATAGCAACTTTTCTTAAATAACTGGCACTCATAGCTTTTGATCATACAGACCTTCCCAAAACTGAAGTTGCATGATCTCCAAAGGTTCTAATATCTTCCTGCAGAATTCTTCCTTTTCTTTTCACCATACATCTTTCTTCTACCAGTAGCTATCATTTAAAATTTTCTAGCATCAGTTAGCTGGAGGTAGAGTAGGGGAATCAATTGAAACCTGTACTTGGTAAGAAGGTATTTACTCCCCACCCCACCATGCTCTAGGAACTATGATTAAGTAGATTTGAAGTTTGTAACATCATTCACGTGTTTGCAGACATAGATCATCCCAACATGCATGTTTCCATTTCTACTTGTAAACTTCTTCTGCATCGGAAGTATGAAGCAGCAAAAACAAAACAAAATACCACAACCCACCATACATTACAGGAAGCACTGGAGTACAGAGCAAATGACGGACTCCTTCCCACCCCTAAAATCCCATTGTGGGCAAGTTGGTGGTGTTATCCTTTGCCAATGCGACAGCTGCTGCCAAAGCTGGCTCAGGAATTGCACTGTTCCTTTCTCTCCTTTTGGACAGCACATCTGCTGCTTGAATTTTTTTTCTTCTTTTAACAAAAACACTAAAACCCAAGACAGATCAAAATAGTGGTGGTGCACGTCTTTGGAAAATGAAGCACACTTGTGTCTTGCCCTGACAAATCCGAAAGGAAAGAACCATAACCATATATAGACTAAGTTGAGAGTGAGGTAAAAGTTACGATCTTCACAGATTTCCTTTTTACTCTGAGCTGCAAATAATGATCTGTCCCCTAGAAATCCTATCTTGGCATACTGATTGATAAAAGTCCAAGTTTTAAAAATTATATTCCATCTGTCATGCTTCTCAGTAGAATAAACCCTCCTCAGAGACTGAGATGAAAAAAAAGTGACATTACAGCTCTGCTGGGCCTATAATACATAGCTAAAAAAAAGTATGAAGAAATAAATGAATGCCTTATATAATACAGATATCAATTTTTTTCCCCTTTAAGGCTTCTAATTCTAAGTAACCCATTGCTAAGAAGCCAATGAATGAGTGGAAATAATTCCCTCTGTACATGATTTTTATTATTTACATAATACAATGTAGCATAAATGCTGAGCATGATTATGTGCAATACATAAATATGAACTATCTGTACACATTTGCATATCTAACTTCAAACTAAAGTACATAAAATTTAAGCCAAAAATCTGATGCCTTAAGAGTGAAGAAAAACTAAGACTGAACACTGCAATTAAAAAGTCAAAAGTAGCGCCTTGTGTACATACTTAACTATTTACAAATGAAAACAGGCATTACCACAACACTAGTCTAAACTGTACTCGTTTATATGTAAAAAAACCACAAGTTTCATACATCACAAAAAAACCTTCCATTATAACACAGAAGTTATATTACCAGACAAGCATCAGTGAAGTATACTGCCTTTTCTAGAGTTGTTATTGTACAATGCTGTAGATAATGCAGCCCATGCAATACACCCGAACAACTATAGTCCTACACCCAAGTACAATTAAAATGATAAAAGCAGCCCTCTGAGAGTGGTTCTCAGTACCACGTAAGCCATGTTGGTTATGGGGTTTGTTTTTTTTTCCATGCAGAAGGGTGCAATTACACTGAAAACTTAAGTGTTTAAAAAAAAAAAAAAAAGCTTTAAACAACCTTTCTGGAACCGAAAACACATTCAACAGAAAGTATACACAAGAAATCAAACTGTTCAAATACCTTTTGCAAAGTAAGATTCATCAGATGCACATAATTTGATTAAAGCTGCTGTATGTAAAACCATGTAGCGTTTATTTCTTCTTGTAAACAAACAAAAAACCTTACTACAGTATTGTGCTACACAACATTTTTAGCTACACAAGAGTAAAGCAGACAAATCTTCTGGTGCAGGCCAGCACGCTGTTTCAGAGACAGAATAGAATCTTTGAGTCAGTTTGATGGATTTACTCCCATATAACTTGTTTCAATGTTTTTACCCTTTGAGTCAGAATGTCTTCCTTTCACAGCATTTAGTAGACCATGGCTTATATATGGCACCAAAAGTATTTGTTTCACTGAAAGGTCTGATCCTTTATATATAGCTTACTTTCTGCTTCAAAAGAATGAGTTGTAGAAATTAACAGGGCAAAGTTTAACTATGGTAAAAGTAGACTGCCAGTCTTTTCTGGTGTACCATTTTTTTTATACAGGCACATAACACTAGCCAAAGTTATTATACCTCGATTACATTCCCAAAAGGCAGATATGCTGCAAACATGCAGGTTTTACATATTTGTTTGGCACATGTGAACTAAATAATCTTGTTTCCAATATCTGTGCAGTTCAATTTATGGTGCAGGTTATCATCCAATTTTATTCAGAGGGAGGGCATATACATTTATAGGGCTGTATCTATCCAATTCTGCCTGTAACAAACACCCAAACATCCTAAAATATCAATTATAAGACAGACATGTTTAAAGTAAAACTCTGGAGAACATCAAAGGAAAATGCCATGCATCTGCTCTTTAATGTTTTCCTACGATATATTAAAATAAAAACAAAACAAAATTCAGTCTCTTCACAAGTAGTAATTTAGTTTATATTCTCTGGATTTTTTCAGCCACAACAACTGGATTCTCTTTCCTGATTTTTGCTGCAGCTTCTGCTTTATAATCATAGGGGCAGTTGTGCTTGTCAGAGTAACGGTGAAGTCCACAAAACAAATTTCCACAGCGGCAGTCAAACCCTGTACAAAAACAAGAGGAAGAAAGAGTCACTTGGGAACTTAGCTCTGAAGTACTGTAATTTATAGGTTTTTAGTAACTACAGAAGGGCATCTGAAGTTCAACACCTCTACAACATAGAAGAAAAATACTTTTGCATTTCAGGAATACATACATTTTCATCTTATATGTTTGTCATGTCAAAATTATTTAGGGTATATAGAAATAACTTTTAACCTTATATTTAACTCATCAAAAAAATTCTATATTTTCCTTTGGGCAACGGAACTGACAAAATGAAAAAACTATTTCTAATATCTATTTTATAGATAAGGAAACAAGTTCAATGTTCATGATTACAAAGTAGTATATATCAGAGACAGACTATAAATAGCATCTGTCTTCCTGACTCTTGGCCAAAGTTCTATATGCTATATGTACAGATTAAAAACATTCCAGTCTACACAAATGTGGACCTCCAAAACAAGCCTTTCTAGCATTCAGAAGACCTACCAACCAAGTGTAGGTGGAAAGAGACTATGACTGGGGCTAAAAAATACTCTATACCTACCAAAAATAATTTAAGAATTAGCCCTTAGACTGTTCATATATATTAAAAAATTGTCCTTGGGATTTGCCAGGTGATTTTTCCTTACCTTTACAGGGAGACTGAGAACAAAAGAAAAAAAAGGGAAAAATTAATTTGAAGACACACAAGTAACGTTTTCATTGCTAGTTATGCCACGGTGGGATTATGGCATGTGGGGCACATTTCAGCCATGCAGCTGGAAAAAGGATCTAGAGATAACGTATCCCTCCCTGCAGCTCAATTTACCTGTTAAGGTTAAAAAAGACCTATCTGTTCAATTTTTTAAACAGAAATCTTAATTGGTGGTGGAATTTTTCCATATGATTAGTTTTAAATTTAACATCATGCCAGTCCCTCTAACTAGTCTTGAATATTAGTGGTCTCTCTCAGGCATACATGAGTTTAAGACAATTGCAATACCTGTAAGGCCAACTTTCTTCCTGCACATGAAACATCTGTTCTTCTTTGGTTTAGGCAATTCTGGAGCTTTTTCTTCACTTCGAGAAGTACTAGGCTGAGAAACTGATGGACTTGGCTGAGTGACAACTGGAGAGTAAAGCCAAGAAATGGAAATTTGACAAGAGTTAACTGGCTGACAGCTTTGTGAAATAACTGGTGATCATATTCCCTCAAATGATTCCTCAAGGACTCTCATTCTACCCTCATTCTGTACAGCAGTGTTGCTAAAATACTCCCTCCCCACCCCAAAACAGCTCTTTGACCAACATAGGACTCTTAAAGACACAATGCTACCTTTGATATAAGCAGATTTTAGAGTTTGCAAAAGAACATGACTTTGTACCGTACAGACCAACCTCTCATCTTCTAAATCATACCAACTTTCTAAATAGGATGACAAGCAGCAGCAGAACCCAAATAAACTATAATGAAGAACAAATTTAAGCAGAACATAATTATTTTCACTTGGATGAACAAAAGCTTCATTTTTTAAAACTGGTAGGCATTGGTAAAAAGAAATCAATTTGAAATACCACATGAATCCCAAACCATCTGAACACTTGAAGGGTTTTTAAAGAGTCCAAGTGTTCAGTGTCACTCCTATGTATCCTGTGCCCACCAAATGGAGAATCTCTTCTGCTCAATCAGTTTTTAAAAAGTCTTAATGGCAGAAGCTACTCCAAGCACACTAGCATTATTTATACAATTCATGTTTGGTGATATTTAGCATTATGGAGACAAGACATATTATTTATGTCTTTATTAAAGAGAGTCATGCATTTCATTACCAGATTTTACTCCTCTGCAAATCTAATTTCAAACAGGTGCCAAATAAAAGATACAATTAGTAAATTTATGAAGGGCTCCTAAAAAACATTAATCAAATTCAGTCAAAACTTAAGAGTAAACTTTATTTTTTAAAGCACCAAATTTCCAATATAAAACCCTTAATAGAATATTCACAAAACTTATAACATTAAATGTGTTATTACTAGTAGCCTTTTACAATTTTCTAGGCAATACAGCAAGTCTGCCTTGTTGATCCATATACATTTCATTTAAGGGTTGGTTTATATGCATCAACACTTTCAGCATTAGAGTGTAAACCTCAGATTCAGAGACACTGATAACCTGCAAGGGTTCTGGGGAACAACTCTTTAGGGTCATTTCTTAAATACCATAATCAAAGAGTAATCAAACTATTAAAAAGTCTAAAAATAGTTTTAGTACTCTTAAACTCTCCTTGGTAAAAAAAACATTTTAACTCTTGCTAAAATTGGTACACCTATTGGCATAAAAAGAAATGAAACAATTCCTCTCTGTGTTTATATGAAAAAAAAATCACCTGCAAAGTATTACAAAATAATTTACTTGGTGGAATCCAAGGAAAGTTCAACTGTATACTCAATATTACAGCTGAAGGAGAAGTAACATAGCCCAAATCTCTTTTTAAGAGGGAGTAAAACCAGGTCAAAAATTAAGTGAATTTCCCAAGGTCAAACTAATTATCAACTTAAGCAGATGATAGAAATTTATCTCCTCTTTTCATTAAAATGCCAGACAAACAATGCACCATCAGAAGGGCAAAAGGAATGGAGAGGGTGGTGTTGATGGAAAGGAAAGCTGGGAGATTCAGCCAGTTCTTAAAGGGAGGAAACCGACTTTTTCCAACATATAGAAAACTCTCTCTGATCTAAAGCAAAACAGAGAATTTCCTGGGTTAAGAACTCTGTAAATATAAACTACAATCTTGGCCACGGTATAAATAAGTAAATGACTAAAGAGAGCTTCATTAATTTTCCTGTTAATTAAGTCACACACTGTTTATATTTGCAATTTGCAAGGAAATTATAGGATGGTCAAATGACCCATATACAGAACACACAGACCACCCTGTGTTTTTCCAGCAGAGATATTCAGAAAATCTCTCTCCAGATGTTAGAACAATTCCCAAACTAGGACAAATGCATAAGGTTACTATCCCATGAATATGAAATGCTTTTGCATAGTCTTATTTCCCATAAGGAGATAGTATCATACCTATATCCTAATTTTTGGTTTGGAAACATGCTTCTGACATACTCCTAAAAAAATATTTGCATTGGTCACTAAGTTTATTTAATTTTCACTGATGTGATCATTAGGTAATCCTGAGAAAACAAGCAGTGTATTCTCATCCTTTCCAAACTTATCCACCATTACCTAAAAGTCTAGCAGACCATGCAGATAAATTCCTGTAACATCTTAATTTACATTTTAACAACCAAAGAGGTTCTCAGTCCAGTCTAACAAAGCCTAGTTAATGAAAATGAGACCAACACTAAGTCTGCTATATAACTGTTGAAATCCATATTTTCTTGACAGTTCTGTCACCTCTTTCCCCAAGCAGGCCTTACATTTGATTTCTTACTTGGGTGGATTCCTCAAAATAAGGTAATTCCTCTGAGGTTTACTTTGTTGAAGTATCTTAGCAGTTTATCTGAACATCTATATTTCTTCCAATTAATATTAAAATAAAATCTTACAGCACACTACCTATCCATGCAATATCTTCTTCAATGCTTACGAAAAGTTTTACTGAATGAAGTTATCTCTAAAAAATTAAGATTCTATTGTTTCTTTATAAGAAAGTTTTTTCAACTTATTAAAAATTTTTTTTTCAAATAGTAAGCCTCATTATCTTCCTTGGGAAGGGGACAAAGGAAAAGTAAAAAATGTGAATCAGTCACAAGAGGACCCTAAAATATCTTCCTAAGTTCCTAGAATCTCCAAAAGCTTTAACCCATTATTTAAGATGTGTTCCAGCTGGGCCTACTTTGGAAGAACAGGCAAGAACTACTTTGAAATTAGCAGCATATATTTACATACACAAAACTGAATTCCTTGAGGT
The DNA here is from genome assembly GCA_023548195.1 of Bettongia penicillata ogilbyi. Taxonomy (NCBI): domain Eukaryota; kingdom Metazoa; phylum Chordata; class Mammalia; order Diprotodontia; family Potoroidae; genus Bettongia; species Bettongia penicillata. Next base: position 4,401,905 of record JAJHZJ010000143.1, read on the forward strand.
TATTCTAAAGTAAGTTAACTGCTACCATGAGAGACATATTTGTATTAATTGGTTTAGGAATTTCCTTTTCCTCAGACATTACAGTGGCAATCGTCAGGAAGAGCCAATTTGAATTATCACAATTTTCGAATTAGGAGCATCTTGAATTTAAAGTTTTACAACGGCATATACAGGAGAAAAAAATTAACTGATTTACCACATACCGTGTCTCCTGTGTGGGAAGATGCACAAATAACTTTACAGATGTGTTAAGAAACTGAGCAGCTGTTCAGCCACTTCACAAGCTAACAGCAACTTATTAATACCTTAACCAAAGGAGTCACTGGAGGACCTAATTATCAAAAATTAGCACATGTAGATTTTTTTTTGGTAAAGACTGACTTTAAAGATCTCAAACTTGTCTGCTCACATCTGCTTCAAGTTCCACATTACTAAATGCTTTGTTACAAAAAAGGTGTACTGTTTTCCACATCAGGACTTGTCAGTGGAAGGGAGATGCTTCTTGCAGGTATTTTCACTGATTCTTCAAGAGAACTGTAAGGACCCCCTATATAAACCCTTTCTTCAGAATTCAGGAGCATTCAGAAGGAATGAATGTTAAGCAACTAAAAGCATACCTGGCTCTGATGCCTCTGTTTTCGGTGTGGTTATTTTGTCCTCTCTTGAAATGCTCATTTCTGTCATTTGCTGTGTTACAGGCAAAGCGGCCACAGGCACATTTCTATTTGAATTTAGTAAAATTAATATTTTTAAACGTATTAATAGCTTAACATTTTAAATATATGTATTTTCAAAATATTTTAGCTTCTTGGATACTATTTTTACGCTTATGTTACCAAGGACTCATAGCAATTTCAACTTTTGAAATACTTGTACATAGTCTAGTTTTCATGTTCATTTCCTAAGAGGAAGATGTCAGTTCTTCTACAAAGTAGGCATAACCATTTGTGAAATGGATTTACTTGTAATCTTGGACTAACAGAGTCACAACTCCTTTAAAATAAAGGCGTATGTGGTGTGTGTGCTAAAGATCAAGCAACAAAAACTGTACTTCAAAGCTCCAGGCCAGACTCCCCACTACAGCACTCTGGTGAGCTTTGTTCTCCCATCATCATAAGGGGCTTGGCTTACTGAATGACAACTTACTGAACGCTAACCGTTCTTATTGGTTTATGCACTTCATCTGACTCTTCTTGACGGCTAGCCCTGAAGCTCACTGTGGGCAGGAATCATGCCTTGTTCATGTCTTCAGCACACCAGTCCTGGGGATGGTGCTCCCTGTTATCTTGCACTGAACCAAAGGCTGAATGAGTAGTGCTCATCAACACTACAATGTGCCACGGTCACAAAATTATATTACACCCCCAAAACTTGTCTATTTGATTCGATAACTCAGGTGCATTACTTGTTGACATTCTGCCCTCCTTTGGCATTTAAAATATACAGAGGCTCCAGTTATCTCCAGCTCTAATTCCAAAGGAACAAAAATTCAGTAGACCATCCTGAGTGTTTTCTTTACAGAAGTGTGTTGTAATGCTTATCTTTTCCTTCTAACATCTACTACATAACCTTTTATATGTAATTGCTTGAGGAGCTTGATACATTTAAAGTATTGCCTTGTCAGGAAAAAGGAATATGGCACGATTATTTATGATGTGGCACAACTTTACTTGTTTATGCTTTGTAATTAACATAACACACAAAAATAACCAGAAAACAAAATCTTACCTTGATTTTTCAGATGTGCTGCCAGCAGCACCTTCACAGTTGTTTAAACTAGCTTCTGCTCTTTGAACTGATGCAGAGTCTGAGGTAGGACTGTTGGAACCACTAGCTGATCCTATAAAACAAAAACAGGAACAGCAGATTGGGAGAAACTTCTACAAATTAAGAAAGGAAAAATTTTCCAATCTACAACGATGTCCAAAGATACAAAGGGCCACCTGGTTAGATAATGAGTTCCCCATCACCACTGGAGAGCAGAAGCTACATGACCCCTTGTCAAGAATGCTGCCTTCCTGTTCAGGTACAAGCTGGCCTAGATGACCTTTGATATTCCTTTCAACTCTTGTTTTTGGTGATTTCTAAGAACTAGTCTTCCATCAAGTAACCTTAAAGATGTTTCCATATTAACACACACACATAAAACCTTCAGGTATGCTGATCTTCTAATCTCCTTTACTATGCTGGCAGAATCTTCTACTCATTTCTAGGATGATGGTTCAAACAAAATACAAAATTAAAATCACATATCCAAAGCATTCTTGAAGCATGGAGTAAATTCCCAAATATAAAAATAAGAAGCTACATGATTGTGCAGCTTTCCCTCCTCTTTCCCTCAAGTAAGATCCTTGAGGGCAGGGCCTTTGTCTTATCTCCAGCACTTTGCAAAGTGCTTAACACAAGCTTGTGGAACTGGATTTTCCCAAGTGTTTTGCTGTTGCTTTTTGTTAAGTTCAGAAAATTTCTCCCCTCAGATTCCAGTAGATTTCAGTATAGGTTCCCAGCTTTGGCTCACATACTTGGTTCTAGAGTTCTTTCCACCACTTCTTCAAACATTCTTTTTCTTGGCAAAAACTTACCCATGGGGCTCATTCTGCCACTATTCTGCTGCCGTTGAAGATGTTCTTTGTAGCAAACTGAACACATGCCATTTGTCCTAGGATTTCCATAAAAGCCACATCCTGTGCTACACAGCATGGGCCCTGGGGTCTGGTTTGTCTCCTGAGCCATTTCTCCGGGCTGTAAATAAAACCAGAAAAAAAAATGCATTAGAAACTGGCATATCACCAAAATCAATCACTGACTTGGTATGATATCATCAGTATCTTGCTTCTTCTAGAAACAAATGACATCAGCATTCTTTAACAGAAGCAGTAACTATATTCATAATGAGTTTCAGTAGAGCAGAAAATATTAGTTTTTTATCCCTTTTGTGCACCCAAGGCATATTGAAAACTTTTTATATTGAAAAATTCTAAAACTATACAGTCACCTTTCCCTCATTATTAAATATTAATTTCCATTCAATCACTTCTCATCAATCAACAATCCTTTCAGGATGAGAAACAAAGCAATGTGATTGCTCACAAGTTTTGAGGTTTGGTATTGTTTACTGTCATTCCATTTTGTTCCCTCATGAGTAATTTCACAAACATTATTGCAATTATCTCCTCAGTAAATCACATGGATGAGTAAAAGAAAAAACCTAACATAATGGGTTTCAGAGGAAATCTCAATGTGTCCTCTTCTAAAGCTTGAAGGATGTTTATAAAATTACCGATGGAGTTTAAATAAGGTTGTGTTTGTAATCTGACCCAGGCTGTTAACTGGCAACAACATATGTGCATCTCCTTAAGTATCTCTGGGTCAACTACTTCTGGTGAAATCCTTCCTTGTACTCTTCATTTGAACAAAATTAGTTCTCCAAGAACTTCAAAGATTGCATCTATTTGTTGACCATTTTGCTTTCTCCATTTTTAGACTCAGCCAAGGACTGCAACTATTGTGATAAATTTAGAGCAAACGTTCTGTTGAGGAACACTTCTAGCAGGTAACAGGGACATGGAAAAGCGATGGCAATATAAATACTTCACCTTCACTAGTGGTTAATCTCTGACGCAAGGTTACTGGACAGGACTCAATATAGCAACCAAATCCTTGCATTTCCAAGGGCACCGTTGTAATTGGCACTCAGTGTAATCAACTGATCTGCCACAAACTGAAGATGAATTAGTTCGTTAGACTGTCCTCTGGGTAAGAATCGCCCATTCTTAGAAAAAAAAATGATCTATAAGAATTTTTAAAAATGGAAACTGGGAAGTTTTTCAGATCATTCTAAAATATTAGTATAATTGCCAGTAGCAAATGATTTTTAAAAGCAGCCCTGTAGGCTTATGGACCATTTTAATTCTTTCAAAAAACCTGTCATCAAATCACAACTGAGAAACTTAGCAGAATGTAAAATGTAAACATTTTGGATAAGCCTAAGATAGGACTGAAGGAAATCTTCAGAAAACTAAATGCTACACAACGCGCTTCGGCAATGTTAAAAACAGGCCCCGCAATGCTTTAGAACAACATTCTATCGCATCCCTGATGTAATAAAAACTGGAGGGTTGGTGTTAACTACAGCCCTGTGTGCTGCACTCCGTACAGGTGCGCTGTCAGCGCTTACAATACAGGCAACGGACAGCAGGCACCTTGGGTTAAGAGCACGGGCGAGGGGCAGGGCGCCCCAAATCTCCCAAGAAGCGCGGGAGGCTGGGGCGGGCCGAGGTAAGGGACAGCGGTCCGTCCGGCGGCCCCGCGCCCCCCGCGGCTGAGCTCCCGGGCTCCGGGGCCGGCACCGTAAACACGTCTCGTCACCACCGGGTTCTGTGGACAGCGGCTACCCGGATCGGGCCGGGCCGGGCCGCCCCCGGCCTCCGCAGAGTCCGGCCCCGACCCTCCGGGGCCCCACCACCCCCGCGGCGGGCCACGAGCAGCCCCCGCCGGGCCGCCGTCTGGGCGTCCCCAGCCCCCCGTGCCCGTCACGTGGGCTCCGGGCCGCGATCACATGGGTGGGCACAGCAGCTTCCGCCTGTCACAAGGCTGCAATGTGACAGGCTGAGGCCTCTGAAATCAGCTTCTATTTATACCGCGGCCGCCCCGGAGCCCGCACCCGGACCTTCGGGGTTCTTGAGAGGCCGCGATTCTCAGGGTCGCTTCAAGCTTGCGACAATACCGTAAAAGTCACCCCACCCGGGAAACTCCCTTTCCACCTCGTCTTAAATAAGCAGCAGAATCTGCACCCCCCCAAAGGCAGAAGGCGGAGTTCTCTGGGCCAACAATAAACCCCAATTTAAGCCAGCGCTTCTAAACCCAGCCCGATCAGCGGGCAGCGCTCCCACACGCTCGGTGAGTCCCTCCGTTTCCCCAGAGGCCCCCCGGGGTGCGGCCAGCCCCAGCTCCGAGCGAGCTCGGTCCCACGGCCCTAAGGAAATGGCCTAAGGAGGCCCTACACCCAGTGACCTAGAACAAAAGGGAAGGCCCGACACACACAAAGAGGGAAGGAGGGCTACACCTTCCGCCCCCACCAGGTCTGGGGGGAGCCAAGAGCAGCCTCGCCCCTCGGTGACACAGAGCCGACGGCGGATTAGAGGGGGCTCCCCCCGGCCTCCGACAGGACCCGCACGGCCTGGCGACGCTCAGAATCACTGAGTCATGCTCAGCTAACTCCCGGCCGGCCCGGCCGCCTCCTCCGGCCCGCCCCGCCCCCTCTCCCTCCGGGCGCCCGGGGGTCAGCCGAGGGGGGCACCCACCCGCACGAACACGCGCGCGCGCACACACACGCACACCCGCGCGGGGCCCGGGCGCGCGGTCCGGCCGCGAGTCCTCCTCCCTTTGTTCCTCTCCCCGCCCAGGGCAGCCGCCGCCGCCGCCGCTTCCTGACAGACTTCTAAGGGGGCAGCGACCGGGCCGCCGCAATGGCCGGGGAGAAAGGCGAGATGGAGGAGGGAGGACGACGCCGGGGAAGCGGGGCCCCGGGCCACGACAAGATGACGCCGCCGCCTTTGTGCTTCCTCGGCGGCTCGCTCCCTCCCCCGCCCCAGGGCTCGCGCAGGTGGGCCTGCCCCCCTTCCGGCCCGGCCCGCTTCGGGCCCAGCACGGCCGCCCCTAGGCCCGGGTCCTCGAGCTCGTTCCAGGGAGCGAGGGGGGGCAGGTCCCCTCGGCGTCCTCGCCCCAAATAAGGAAGGCCCTAAAGCACTCTCCGAGCGGCGCACGTCCCATCCCCCCAATAACCGTCCGCTCGCCCCCTCCCCCACCCCGGGGGCAGAGCCCATACAAAGCAGCGGAGGGGCGGCCCCCCAACGCCTCACTTACGAGGTGGGCTCCCTCGATCGGACGGGAGGGAGGGGAAGCTGCAGGACACGAAGCGGGCGGCCGGCTCTGCCTCCGCGGCGGCTTGGAGGGCAGGCGGGAGAGGGAGGGTGCGCGGCGGCTGCGGCGGCTCCCGGGCCGGGCCGGGCGCGTGCGGCGGGGCAGGTCCCGGGCGGAGCTCGCGCCCAGCAGCGGGGGCACAGGCGGCGGCGGCGGCAGCGGCGCCTCCTCCTCAGGCGCCGTCTCCTCCCAGCGCCCGGGTGCCGTTGGCTGCGCCGGAACCGGGCGCGCGAGCGAGAGGAACCCCGGGGGGCCCGAGCTCGCGCGACCGCCTCCGCTCCCTGGCTCCCTCCTTTGTTTCGGCGGCGCGGAGCGTGGCCGAGGCTCGCCGAGGGGCTCGGGAATGGGAGGAGGGAGTGGGAGGGGGCCGAGCGCCGAAGAGGCGGAGGGAAGAGGCGGCGGCGGCGACCACGGGCCGCTTCCTCCCGGGGCCAGGCGGGCCCGCTCCGACGGCCTTCGGATGGGGCTCCTGCTCGTCCTTCCTCCACCTCCGGCCGAGCTTCTCGCGGCTCGCGCTCGCTCGCGCCGCCCCCGCCCGAGGCTGCCACCAGCTAGCCCGGCGTCCTGGCCGCCCCGCCGCGGTGCGCTCTCTGCCGTCCGTTCCCCGGGTCTCAGCCCCAAGTCTCGAGGCAGAGGAGGCGGGGCGGGACGTCAGCGACAGCCCCGGCGGCGGCGGCAGGGGCGGGCCGTGTGCGAACAGCTCCGAGTCCGGCCCCTGCTGCCGCGGCTGCTCCGGCCTGGAGCGCGATGACGAGGATGACGGAGGGCTCTGGGTGACTCCGCCCCAGGGCTCCCAGGCTCCGGGACGCTGGAGCCGAGCGGGCGGCGGCGGCGGGGGGAGGGGCGGGGAGGCCGGCCCGGCCCGGGAGGGGGCACGAAGCCGCCGTCACTCAGGCCTAGGCCGCGGAGCTGAAGGGCCGCCCCGAGGGTGGGGCCCCCCCGAGGGTGGGGCCGGGGAGGGAGCAGCGCCGGGACGAGAGTCTATTTTTAACCGGATTAACGCCCTCCCCCTCCTCCGAGTTCTCACGCTTTGTCTCCAGCCTGGGGAGGACTCTTGTTCGTGTTAAGTTGGCAAGTGTCTCCCTTCAGCCACATTTCTTGCCCCTGCCCTCGCAGCGGGCGCTCTCGGGCCCCTTGGCATTGCTCCCGGTGCCACCTGGAGGCATCCGGAACACCCTTTACACACTAGGAGTGACTCGCCCAAGGTCGTGCCGCCTTAAAGTGGGGTGTCTGCTCTGGACCGGTCGACCCCTAGAGAGCGGCTCTTCCAGCGAAGCGACCGTGAATGGGGAGAAAGGACCTGAGCTTACACGGAACGAACACACTGGCAAAAAAATGAGTGGGGGGCTGGGGGGGGTGGGGGAAGCGCCCATAAGGGGAAAGGCTCAGGATGGCATGAGGTGGGAAACGGGCAGACAAAAACAGCTGCCGAGGTGCGGTGTGTGCGCTAGGGACAGGCCTGAGATGGGGGCGATTTGTGGGTCTCCTCTCATTTTGGGGGTAGAGGTCGGACCGGGGATGATTCGGGTTCGCGGCGCTTTGTGCGTGACCGAGGCGGGCCAGACCTCGGCCTCCGCGGCTGCAGAAGCCCAGCCCCGCTGCTGGAAGTCCCCTGAGCGTCCGCGACGTGACGGGCGAGTAATAACTGTGCGTAACAAGCTCGATACAAAGTAGCGCGTTAGAGCTGTGTGAAATGACTTAGAGAGACCCCCCGCTGAGTGCTGGGGAGCGGAGGGGAGAGATCCTTCAGAGGCTGGGCTGTTCCTCTGTCTCCTAGGCTCCTGAGTTTTCAGTGAGAGCTTGGACCCATTATCCCTGGAAGTCCGAGGGTAACCTGTTTACTGCCATAGCTTGACGAACACCATAGATCAAATGTGTGGTCTAGTGATAAAGAACATGGGCTTGGCTATCATCACCTGTGTTCCTTGCCTAGTATGTGGTGGGCCCTTAGTAAATGCTTCTGAGCTTGATTTGGTTGGTGGGACCTAAGGTATGAACCCCTTAATTTCTCAGGAACTCAGCTTCTTGGCCTGTAAAATGAGAGGACTGGATTAGATGATTTCTGAGGTTCCTTTCAGTTCTTGATGGTATGATTCTGTCCAAAAGCCTTTCATGAGCCGACTGAGGAGCTCCCCATCATTTAGGACATTTTTATTTGGGAAAACAGTATAGTCATAGAATTTTGATACTAGAAATCATCTAATAGAACCCCTTCTATTAACAGTTTTAACACTATGTGCTAAAGACCCCTAGCACTATCACAGACCTACTGATAGAATCCAAGGACCCTGTGAGCTGTTATCAACTGCCCCTCCAAAGTCATCTTAGGACTTCTGGGCCTGTTTAATTGAGGGTAATGTATTGCCTATTAGAGTCAATTAATAGGGAGATTCAACCAAAGGTATATAGACCAGTTAGCTACTCTACTTCTGACTGAGTATGTACATACGGTCTCCTATTCTGAGTTCCAAACAGCTAACTTAGAAATGAACTTTTAGAAAGTCACCCACTTGTAAGTTGGGGGCTACCTACATTTAGTTTTGAAGCATGAGAATGTATAGGGACAATTTGGAGCAAGTGTAAAGGAGAACCCCCCACCCTACCTGGAAAGAATTAAGGCATGGAAAGTAGTTCCTAAGAAAAAAAGTTAAGGTATCTAACTACGAAGAAACAGTAACCTCTGTCACTTACTGACAATGGTTAGCTATCCAGGACCCACAAGTCTGACATCCTCAAATATCAAGGAGCACAGCAAACTTGTAAGTAAAAAGAGAATCAGTGTTATTTGTATTAGCAGTTGTAAAAATGCAAATTTTCTTTAACATCAGTATTCTAAGTGTTCCCATTCTGAAGTTGTTTTCCTATGAAGATAGAGTATAAAATACATCCACAGCATTGTCTTTTAGTATCAGTAACCACTTTAATCTTTTAGTTAGGAGGCCACTTATTCTACAATATACGTTGAAATTCTTCAAATATTGTTTCATTTAGTATTTGTGCAGCTTTTTTCACTCCCTAAATTAAGTAAATTACCGTTGAGTAATAAAAAGCCTTGAAGTTCTGTGGACATGTATAGTTATAGTTAGAAATTCTGATATTTGAAGCAAATTTGTATTTTGGCTGAGTAATGGAGGTAGTTCAGAGGACATTCTGGCCCCACTTAGTAACTATCACATTAAGAAACCCCAAGAACTCATAGAATCTCATAGATGACATCTCTTGATTTGATGCAATTTTGCTGAACAATTCCTTCTAAAAGATGGGAGATGGAGAAGGATGCAATAGATGAGAGTGTATTGGTAGGATGGGAAAGGAACAGGACTTATATGGGAAGGAAATGCCTTACTTCCTCCCCCTCACTGGCTTCCGTAATGCAAAGCCTTTCAACTATTCCTTCTAGCCCTGCCATTTGAGAGGTAAAAGAAATCTGGCAAATGTGACCTTTAAGTTACATGGTCTTAAAGATCTTAGAATTCAGTTTACTCAGAAACTACCCACCAATTAATCATAGGAGCCTAACATGGAAATTTTTATGGATCAGCAGTCATCAATTGAGATACCTGAGGTCTTATTGTATGTGGATTATTAAAAAAAAGATTCGTCTGCAGAGCAAAATACTGCCTTAAAGCTTTCCTCCAAAAAGGAATCTTATGTGTAAATTAAAATCATAAAAGATTTCTTGAAAGATGGCATAATTTTGCTTGATAAACCCATGATTATCCAAGTGAAGCATAGAATAGGGAGACATATATGCTCATCAGAGGTGTTTGCCACCCTTCATGGAGGCTGACCAGCAGAGTCCAGAATGCAGAGAAATTTCTGTTTGCTGGGATTCTCTTGTTTGTAGATTTCATCAAACCATAGAATACTGAGGTTTTTAAATGAGATCCACAATCACTCAAAAGAATTGGTTTGCAAAGGAAATACAAGATAGATGTTGAACACTTAACGGTATTTTAGACACTTCAAACGGACAGTAAGCTAAACCCAAAATTAAACAGGAACAGAAGTCCTAAGATGACTTTGGAGGGACAGTTGATACAGCTCACAGGGTCCTTAGATTATATCAGTAGGGCTGTGAAAGTGCTAAGGGTCGTTAGCATATAGAATTAAAACTGCCCAACACTTGTGTAAGAAGGGAGTTAATCCCCCAACACAGGCCTCTTCAAGGACAAAGGTTCAGTATCCCTTCTGCTGGTGCTTAGGGATGGGGTGAGGAGAGATGAGGACAGGGAACACTGTCAGTGGACCAGGGAACACTGGGTGGGTGTTGATACAAGGAGAGTCTCGGTATTCATCTTAGTACCAGATCAAAATGTCTACAAGAGAGTAATTTACCTATTACATAAAATATCCCTGATTTGGGATGAGGATTAGTAGCTAAATCAGAGGTACTGTCATCTGCCCTATTACCCTTACATTACTTTGACTGAAGCTGCTTATCATCTCTGTGTTACAAAAGAAGACCCATTGTGAACTGAAAAAAACCCCTACCCCATGGACCAGATCATCAAGCTCTATGACCCAGTCATTCTAAAAGCTGGGTGCAAAGGCCAGGATTTCTCATTTGCATTTTCTTCTATATTATGTAAGTTTGTGAGTGGGTTGATACATGTTGTCTTTTTTCCTATCTTCCTGCTTTAGTTTTTTCCATTTCCTCCCCCTGTGTTATCTATACTGCGTTTTTCATGTCCCCAAGGTTCAGTTTCAATAATAGCCTTAAGGGCAGCCAAATGGTATAATATCTTACAGATATGGAGAATCTGTGGCCTCCAAGCCACACGTGGCCTTTTAGGTCCTTAGGTGCAGCCTTTTGACAGTCCAAGTTTTATGGAACAAACCCTTTTATTAAGAAGATTTGTTCTATAAAGTTTGGATTCAGTCAGGGAGACACACTTGAGGTGTTATAGGGCTGCATGTGGCCTTGAGGTCACAGGTTCCCCACTACTGTTCTAGAAGACCTTTAGGATATTGCCACCAATTGGTGATGTTGTAGGATCAACATCTAACCCATGCAGACTAGGCTAGTTTTTCCTTAAACAGACTTGAAAGTACACTTAATTTTATTGGATAGGAGTGTAACTGTGGAATCAATTCATTTGCATATGACAAGCTATACGACTGAATTGAAGCTGGAGACAGCATGGAACCTGCTTTCTAGAAAGAAAAAAAAAGATAGCTATCCAAAAATAAAAGAAATTGTCCTTAAGACTTAGTTGATCTAGAAGATATCGCTTCCTGGAGGCCTAAGCACAAAAGCCAGTACGTGAGGAAGCAGGAGGCTCCTTCCTCAGGCTTGGCATACATATTTGACTGAACTTCAGCATGGCGAACACAGATGTAGAAGTTACCTCCAGATGAGTCAACGTTGTGTCATTGCTGAATATTCTTGCCATGCTATGGCTAAGTAAACTTTTAACTGTAAGATGAATTATAAGTGGTCCATGTCATTCCATTTAACCTGAAGCATCAATTGGCCTATAATACTAAATTCATGTAGATTGTAGGTGGCAAATCCAAAATTTGGGCCCAGGCCCTTTGATGTCAAACCCAATACTCCTGCTACTTAGGTTAAAAAAAAAGTAACACCCCTAGACAGGTTTCCAACTCCTTCCCCTTCCCCACCCCTTTCATCTTTTCAGATTTCCTTTATGTACTATCTTCACCATTAGAATGGTAAGCTCCTTGAGGGCTGGGACTGTATTTCTGTTTGCTTAGATTTGTAGTCTCAGCATTTAGCACAGTGCTTCACCCATAGAAAGTATGTAATACATGCTCGTTGGCTTTACTCGACATATTAATAGTCATAAGTTAATTGTACTCTTTATAGAATTTTGGTTTTTGCTATGATTCCTTTATTTTGTAATGCTGTGGGCATATTAAATAAAATGTTATGCTTATAAGATACTCAAGATTTTTTTCTGTGAATCTATTCTAAAACTACTTTTGTGATTGTTTAAATGATTTATGTGTAGTTATGTTTGTGTACTGTGTTTCCAGCTATCAGGGTCAGTTTGTGAGTTGGTGCACACTATCCTAAGCACAGCCTCCAAAATGTGTGGTGTTTTAAATAGTGCAGAAGGCTGAAGAATCCCAAGTGGTCACTGCTTTGTTTTTAATTCGTGGTATTGTGACTCTGCAATAGGATGTTGGCCTTATCCTTTTCCTGATATAAAACAGAAATTTTCTGTCCAGTCGTCAGGGCTGTGCTGGTAAATGTTTTATAACAAGGGGGAAAATGTACTCACAACACACTTTTATTTTAATCTGCATTTTTAACATTTTCTCCATCCCTTTCTTAAGTTCAGATAATCTACAAAACAAAAAATTAAGCCTTAATGTGCAGTTTTGGACTATTTCCAAGGTACAAATGTTTATATTGAAAACAATTGGTTGGACAGACTCCAGTGCACCTCTGCCCACTGTGACAACCAGTTGCTCAGTTTTTTCCTACTTCCCTGGAATATCACTCAATTCTACTTTCTCTGCTCCATTCTAATCTTCCTTCCACCTCACTTATACCTTTTCTACTCAGTTCTCACCTTTTCAACTGGAATCACTTCATAATCCCTACCTGAAGGGTGGGGGGAATGTATCAACAACTTGTGTTGTATCTTTCACAAGTTAATATACTTGTTCTTTACATCGATTCTTTTACTAGAGTGAGCCAAACAGCATGACCATTATCACCCAAGAGACGTGAGATGCTAATTCCGAATGATAGATTGGCATTGTGTCAGGAGTTAATTAGCTCAGCATCAAGTTAGCCTTGCTTGCTGATGCTGCTCAGACTTTGTGTCTTAATTCTAATAACGGTTCTTCCTCATTGCACCCCTATTGCCCATGTCTCTATTTCGTATCCCACTTGTCATGCCTGGTCCCATTTGTAAATGGAAGTCAGGGGTGCACTGTGTGATACAGCGGAAAGAACACTGACTTTTGACTGGTTCACATTTAGCCTTATTACTTACTATCCTTGTGACCTTGGACAACTCCCTTAAACTCTCTGGGCCTCAGTTTCCCCATCTGTAGAATGAAGGGGTTGGAACGTAATTGGCCTTAGAAGTTGTAAGCTCCTTGAGGGCAGGGGACTGACTGCTTCATTTTTGTATCATCAATGCCTATTGCATAGTAAGGATATAGGCTAGATTTCCAATTTCGTTAATACATGGAATTCCTAGATGAGAAAACTTCCATAATAATACAAATTGGCACCTTCTCTGCAATTTCTAGTTTTAGAAGGTTGCCTGAACCAAAGGTGTCAAATGGGTGACTCTATCTTCTGCCTGAAACAGATTAAAATATATTTGGGAGTTATTTATTGACATAAATAAAAATGCAACAAAACATAGATATTTCATTTTAAAACTAAGTCTATATGCGGTTGGCAAGGATCCTTATGTGTGGTTTATTGACCTATTTCTATTTGAGTTTGACACTATTGGGCAAGTACAGTGAGAGGTTAAGGGACTCTAGAGTCAGACTGTGTATTTGTCAGAAGTGGACCTTGAACTCAGGTCTTCCTGGTCCTGTGGCCAGCTTGGCTGCCTTTCAGCACACAGTATACGCTTAGTAAATGCTTTGTGATGGATTCAGTGTAGGAATGAATTATATTATTTTTCTTGATCTCACTACAAGCAGTGGCTTCTAACCTTTTCTTACCATAAACTGTATTCAATACTAATGAGGCTTTCTGACTCTAAGACCATTAAGGGAACTAAAATAAGTAGTACCTATTATTTTTTTATAAGGATGAAATTAATGTAGAATAACTACATTTAGTCCTTAAATCACACGTATTGTATGTTTCATTTGGTTCACCAACATCTCCCTCTTTGAACATGAAGGAAGTTCACTTCCTGGCAGCAGGCTGGGTCACCTCAGCAGAAGCCTCATACAGCTAGTGAATCTTTAATGTGCTGTTGATGGTGGAGTTGGCAATGCTGCTACTGTTGTTATGATTTAAGAAGGTAAGAAGATGGATTAGAATCGATGTAAATATGGTATTGTTCTGAATCAGGCTTGTCCACTCGTTGGTCCCCTTCCCATTAAAATACCTTCCTGTGTCTTGATTCTTTTTTGTCTTTGATTAGAATTTGGGGAAGTATTTTAAAAATGTATTGATGGTTTTGTTTCACATCACATTCCTTTCTCCATATTCTCTACTCCCTGCTATGAACTCTCCCTTATGACATACAGAAAAGGGTTACTCTAACATTCGTTGCCAAAGAAGACCATGCCATCAGAGAAATGATGACTGACCTGCACTTGACTTTGTTTTGAGGGGGGGAGGGCTGTGCAGGTCACCAGCCTCACTTCTCCTCCAGAGCCATCTGAATCCAGCGACCAGATATTCATAAGGATAACTGGAGATGACCCAGCAATCCAACATAGTAATCACATCTGACAGATATACAACATTCTGCATCTGTCGCCCCCTGCCTCTTTACCAATGGGAGGGAAATATGTTTCATCATCCGCATTCTAGGGCCAAGAGTGCTCTTTGAAATTAATCAATCTGGCTGCTTTTCAATATTGTTTTTGCTTACATTATGACAGTGAATGTGTATAATATTGTTCTTTTACTTCTCTTTACTTTGAAGGAGATACCCTGGTTCAGTTGTGGAATCAGAGGACTTGAGTTTGAATTCTGTCTCTATCACTTACTTTCTGTCACCTTGGGTAAAAGGCACTTTTTACCTCTCTAGGCCTGAATTTCCTCATGTGTAAGAGGAAGGCTGGACTAGAAGATTCTTGAGGTCCTTTCATCTCTAAATCCCATATGCTATACCAGATCATGTAGATCTTCATATAAGAAGTATGATTTAATTTTTCTTTCCTTCCGAGAACTCATTACCCATTGGTACCCCTGATTTGCATTATGAACCAGGGTTGGGAACCATAGTACTGCCAGTCAGTGAGACAGTAAACAATTACAGTGCCTACCATTTGCCAAACATTTTGTTAAGCTCTGTGGATGCAAAAGAAGGAAAAATACAGTCCCTCCTCCCCAGAAGCTCCCAGACTAATGTCAGAGGTAACGCAAGCTATATACAGGCTCAGTTGTAAATTGTCAACATAGGGAAGGCACTAGCATGAAGAGAGATCAGAAGAGACTTTCTGTAGGAGGTAGGATTTTAGCTGGGACTTGAAGGAAGCCAGTAAAGCCAGGAGGCTGAGATGAGAAGTGAGAACACTGCAGGCATGGGGGGCAGTCAGAAAATGCTTGGAGTCAGGAAATGGAGTATCTTGTTTGAGGAATTTCCAGTTTTCTATAAATATTATTTCCTAAATAATCCCATTTATATGAAATTTCAAGTTACAGAATTTCTTTTTTTAAAAATTTTTATGTGCGTATCTATCTATCTATCTATCTATCTATCCACATACATACATACACACAAATCTATTTGTGTCTAATGGTAGCCATGGGGGGTGGTGGGGAGGGAAGGAAAGAAAATAAATTTACCTGATAATTTCAAGTTATAGAATTTCTTAAGTAACTACTCTGATATTCATTTATCATTGTTATAAAATAGTAACAACTGAGGGCAGTTATATAGCATAAATAGATGATAGAGAGATAGATAGCTAGACACAAGTAGATGTGCCTTGTAGAGGAGAGAGGAAAGTTTGGGACAGTAAAAAAGTGAGTGGAATGAGATTATGGGCTCTCGTTTACTTGAGTTCTTCAAATGAATATTGGGTGACAATTTATCCGATGTGTTGTAGAGATGATTCTTATTTAGGTATGTATTGAATTAGGTGGCTTTTGGGGTCCCTTCCAAATCTGAAATGCTGTGATTCTGTAAAATGAATTTTTTAAAGAGAATCAAATGAGTGACTGTAATCCATAGTCTTGATGAATTCCTTCAGGGTAATGTGCATTGTTCTAGACACTGTGGGGAAAAATAAAAACAATTTAGCCCTTACCCTCAAGGAGTTTATAATCAAAAAGGAAGTGTACAAGGTGAGGTAAAAAATACTTCCAATTTACAAAGAAACATTATTTGTGAGCTCCGATGAATGTGGTACAATCATAGTGACCAAGAGCCGAAGGAACGCCGAATGAATGACTGACACGCATTGGGCAGGGTTAACCAGGGAAGGCTTCTATAGGAGCAATACTAATAATTATGTAATAATAATGACTTCCTGACCCCATTTTGGAATTTCCTTGGCAAGGATACTGGAGTGGTTCGCCATTTCCTTCTCCAGTTCATTTTATAGATGAGGAACTGAGGTAAATAGGGTTAAATGACTTGCCCAAGGTCACACAGCTGGTAAGTATCTGAGACCAGACTTGAACTCATGAAGATGAGTTTTCCTGATTCCAAGCCCAGAACTCAGTCCACTGCACTACCAAGCTGCCCCCTAATAATACTGAAAGAATCATGGAATACAGGTCAAATTTGTAAATAATGCACAACATTCTTGAGAGAAAACCCTAATAAAGCATCTCTTTATATCTGGAAAAGGACAATTCCAGTTGTTATAAACTTCTTCCTGATAAAATTTGCCTCTTACAAAATCAGAATAGATGGTCTCTAAGTTTTCTTCCGTCTCTAAGATTTGGATTTTGTCCCTTGGAGCTATGTAGTTCTCTTTTTTGTGATAGAGTTTGAAATACTTGACTGCTTCTACCATCTTTCAGCTGAGTCTTCTCATTTCTAGTTTTATTCAGTTTTTTTCCCCCGTATGGTACAGTTTACAGACTGTACCAAGACTGTACCATCAGACCTTCTAGATCACCTTCTGAATACTCCCTAGTGATCTTAAAATAAAGCAACAGGGAATCAACTACTACTTCAAATGTGGTCTGATTAGTGCCAGAGTACATCTGGCTAGGGTCTACTTTGAATGTGTCTATGAAGTGCTTTTAAGGCAGCCCAAGATTGCGTTAATTTGGTGTTTGTTTTTAATCAGCTGGTATTTTATATTGTGCTAATAGAAAACAAAGGTTAATATAAAACAACAACCAAAAAACCCAACTCTTTTTCTCATGACCTGCTTGAAAACCAAACTTCCCCCATACTATGCTTTTGTAATTCCCTTTCCCCCGCAGCTAAAGTGCTTGCTGAATTTGTGAACGTTTATATCTGTTAAATCTAATATTGCTGGTTTCAACCCTTGGTTCCAGCCTGTTGAAATCACTTTAAGCTTTGACTTTAACATATATCGTATTACCTTATTGCTCCCAGCTTTGTGTCATCTGCAAGCTGGATAAGTATATCTTTAGTGTCTTCATCCAAGTTCTTATTAATGTCGAACAGGATAGGGATGAAGAGACCGAGCACACGGCTAGAAAATTCCCACCTTTGCAGTATCGATAATGATAGGTGAAAAAAGATGGGAGTACTTAATGTTGGTGGGGTTATGGAAAGGTAGGTACACTAATATATACTACTGACAAATCTGTGATGGTCAAACTATTCCAGAAAAATTGAAATTATGCTAAAACAATAAAATATTAATATCCTTTTACTCAGAGATCCTAATCTGGAAGTACAATCTGGGAAGATTAAAGCAAAAATAAAAGTTCTTACATAGACCAAAATATTAATAGCAACTTTTCTTGTGGTAACAAAGAATAGGAAATGGGGAAATAACTAAAATTGTAGTATGTGAATATAATAAAATATTATTTTATAAGAAATAATAAGTATGAAAAATTCAACAGGAAGATATAAATTGATAAAGTTTGATACATAGTGAAGGAAGAGCCAGGCCAAAAACATATAGAGCAGCTTTAAAACATAATGGAAGAACCCCCCCAAAAAGGAAGAAAGAAACAGAATGATATAATTATAATGACCAAGCTTGTCACCAAAGAAAAAATGAGAAAATGTACTGCCTTTCATTCTCTTTAGAGACAGGGAACATGGATGTAGAGCTTTGTGTATCTTGACCAACTGTTGATCTGCAGGTCATTTTTGCTAACCTACTTTTCCTCTTTCTTTGTTACAAAGGATAACTCTGAATGAGGAAGGAGAAATTATGGTGTTGAAAAAAACCAATGAATTAAAAAAAATTAAATTGTATCTTAGTTTATGTAGAGTCCTCTCAAGGTGCTTTCATCTCTAATATCTCTTTTTATTCTCACAACTCCCTGAGGCAGAAGAGGTATTATCCCCCCATTTAATAAAAGAAGAAACAAGAAATGATTTGCTAGGTCCCTTAGCTAGTTAGTGGCAGAACAAAAACTAGAAACCTTAACACCTGAGGTCTAGACTTCTGCTCTCTCTACTAATCCATAAAAGAAGCTACTTTATGTATTTTCCCTCCTTTAAAATAGTAATAAGCAGTTAGCCTCTATCTAGAAGCTGCATGTTGCAGTTAGAAAAACACTAGCATGACAGTCAGGACTTGGGTTTAAAGCCTGACCCTGCTGTCTATTCACTGTGTGAATTTTTGTGTGTTACTTATTCTTTCTTGGTATCAGTTTCCTTATTTGGAAAATGTTGGCCCTCTAAACTTTTAGCTGTAACTCTATGATCCCATTACAAACATTAATTCAGTAATTGATCTCTGTATCTAAAGCACAATTACTTAACCCAACATCACTATTTATTATAAGTTAACATTTTATCTTTTTATTTTCTTTAAATCTTGGGACCTCCATGATTAATCAGCTGAGGTTTTTGCTTTCTTTTCAACTTGAAGTTTGTTTCTCTTGCTTTTTCTTAATATTATTGTTACCCAGAAAGTTTTTGGAATTTTTATAAGGTATACAGTTAGGAAATATTTTTTAGAAGGGTGAGTCATTGAGCTGGGCTTGCTTGGAGCATGAGCAAATGTTTGTGGGATGTCAGGTTTTGATAAACTGGGGGAGTCAGGGCAGGGATATGGGAAGACTGGTAGTTTTTTTTTTTCACCCTGAAATACCTGGTCTTCTCCATGACTCTTCTAAATTAGACTGTAATGCTTAACTCCTTGACTAGCCATTCCAATCCATCTTCCATTCAGTTGGTAAAGTAATTTTTTTAAGCAGAGGCTGACCTTGCCATTCCTCTTCTCTCCTCACCCTTATTCCCAGTCCATCAACTCCAGTAGCTCCCTATTGTTCCAGGATCAAATATAAAATCCTCTGGCATTTAAAGCCCTTCCTAACTTTCTAGTCTTTTCACCCTTTACTTTTCTGCACATATTCTACCATCCCACAACGTCAGCCTTGTTGATGTCCTCTCACATAACACTCTATCTACTGACTCTCGTCTTTTTTCACTGGCTGTCTCCCAAACCAGAATGTTCTCCCTCTTCATCTCCAATTCCTGGACTTTTTACATGACTTAGCCCAAGTCCCATATTCTGCAGCAGGCCTTTTCCAATCAATACCTCCTCTATGATAGCCAATGCCTTCCTTTTGGGATTACCTTAATCCATTATGAGTGTATGTATATATATATATATGTATATATATATGTATATATATATGTGTGTATATACATATACATATACTACACATATATATACATTTATGATGTTACATAGTTATATATTAGATGTATGTATATGTGTACACATATATATGTGTAAATAGACGTATATATGTATCTTTTATATCATTGCTGTTGCTCATCCATGAATCTGGAGAAGTGAGGCAGAACTTCACAAAGTCATCAGCCTCACTGTTTCCTCCAGAGTCATCAGAGTCCAGTGGCAAGACAGGAGTCAAGATGGCTGGCAATGACCCAGATCTTCTATATCCATAGTTGTTTGCATGTTGTTTCCTTCATCATAATACCAACTCCTTCAGGGAGGTTTTTGTCTCTCTTTATATCCCCAACACTTAGCATGGGGCATGATACATAGGGCTTTGTAAATACTTGTTGACTTGTCTGGCTAGCCATGACATTCAACCAAGTGGATGGCCTTCTGGACCAGGCTGATGGTTGGGAGCACTAATGACTCTGATGCCAATGCCAAACACCGCTAAGGAGTCACTCCAAGAGGCTATCAGAATGTCTCTTTCCTTCCTGCACCATGTCATGTGTTCTCCACATTGGAACACATAGCTAAGTCTTTGATTTGTGACTTTTCCAAATCAATGACACTCCTAGGACACCTTAGGGCCCTTCTAATGGCCAAGACTTATATAGCTTTTCTTATTCAATTTGAAGACTACCTAGCTTCTGATAGGAAGGATTCATTCGATAGGAATTTATTAAGTACCTATCATGAGCTAGGCACTGGTCATCTAAAGACAAAAATAGACAGTTCTAGTGGAAGAAACAGCAGTTTCCTTATGTAGATAAGAAAATATATACATATGTACATACATGTGTATATATAGTAGGAGTGATCAAGTAAACCTCCTGATTTGCTGAACTGGGTGTTTGAACCTGCCATCAAGCTGTCTATCTGTTTGGTCTCTTGCTGAAGGAATTATGTCTTGCTGAGATGACACAGCATTGTTGGTGATATCCGTGACTGAGGGGATTTGTATCACAGATGATTGAACCTGAGCCAGGAAGAGTCATCCACTCCATGGGCTATAAGGTGGTGAGGAGAAACGAACCTTCACTTTTGGGATGTATCCAGTGCTTTCTCTCCCTTGAATTTCCAGCAACACAATGGAGGAACATTTCTCTTCCCTTCCCCCTCCAAGGGGCAATGGAGGCTGCATGCACATATTGGAGAAAACATTTGCTTACCCAAGTAAGCCTGAGTCCTTGGCTGCCTTCTGCTTTCTGTTTTCTTCCATGAGTAAATGTCAGCAACCAGTGAGTGATTTTGAGAAATGGATATTTCCAGCTTTGGTGACTGACTACATCCTGAATTCAAGAGTTCCTGCATCCTTAAGTCAAGTACTGGCTGGGATGGGAGGTGATTCCCACCAACAGAATCATCCTGAAACTGAAAGGGATAAAAGAACTATTCCTTGACAGGCCTGGAGACCTGGACCTTGTGAGTTACTTAAGGCAGATGGGAAGAAAATGCAAAATATTTGTTCAGTAATCTGTTAGCAGCAGCTGCTGCTTCCCTAACCCCAAATTTCAACCGCCTTGCCTCTCTGATTGTGGTGTAAGAGCACAAGACCCATGCTTCCCTCTTCCTGGCTGTGGGAGCAGTGACCATGCTTCTCTGCCTGCTTCCAGAGGGGAACAAGCTGACCCCTGCACAGATCGATCCTTGCTTATCATGCTGGGATGTTGGTAGGGCCACATCTTCTCCCAAGTCTTTAGTTTCATGTAGATAAAGACTTTTGTGGAAGATTCAATTCAATAAATGCTTATTAAATGCCTGCTATGTGTCAGGCAATGGGCTAAGTACTAAGGGTCAAAAAGAGACAAAAGACATTTCCTATCCTCAGGGAGTTTACAATCTAAAGATCTGAGGTGAAAGTTGTATGTCTGTTCAATAGTGTTATAAAGGGTCTTTACTCTTGTGGTGGGAGTACAGTGAGTATAAATAACTGTTGGAAATGTTGTCTTTATCAATCCATGCTTGCAAATGTATCTTTGGTTCTTTTTGCCATTTTGATAGAAAAATTAAACTTTCATCCTGCATATGCTATTCATGTTCTTTTCTAGCTACCTACTTTTGAGGGGAGACCCCAGACTGAAGCACAGGTAGGTAGCTGGTGAGGTGGATAGAACCCTCGTCCTCGAGTTAGGGAGACCTGTGTTCAAGTCTATTTTCAGACACACTCTGTTTGACTCAGTTTTCTTATTTGTAAAATAAGGACAATAATAGCACCTGCCTCCCAGGATCATTGTGAGGATTAAATGAGATATAAAGTGCTTAGCATAGTGTTTGGCACATAATAAAGCACTATATAAATGTTAGCATTATTATTATACTAGCTTTGTTGTAGAGACTTTTTTTTCCTGGAATTATACTTGGCTACAATCCCTTCTCCTTTTCAGGTCAGGATGGATCTTTGTGTACATGAGTCCAGAACCTTTTGAAGGGGCCCAATACAAAGTCATATATACAAAGTATGTATGTCACTACTAACAAAATGGAGAACATGCACCATTAGGATTTAAGTATGTTGCCTAAGAGTGCTGTAGGCAGAATGCTATTTAAGTATGATGAGCATGTGACCCATGTTTTCCTTGCCTCTTCTTTTGGTGATTTGTTGATATCTCATCTCACCTGTCAAGATTTAGAGACCCCTACAGGTGCTTTGGAGGGAATAAGAAAGAATTTGGAGAGTGTTGTCAGGGATGGAGAGCCATCCCTTGTCTTGTGATGTAGTCATCATCAACCAGTCCTCTGGTATTTTCTGTGCCCAAGACTTTGAGCAAATTATAGGACAGCACATAAGACTTCCCATTAGACTTCCTGTAAGGCTTATAACACAGAGAAACATAGTATAATTTGGGTATAACTCACCCATTTTTCAGTTACTTTAATCTTTCACAAAGAGGTAGGTCATACCTGGCTTTATTGTTCTCCCTCCTTCTAACATACATGATTCTGTCTATTAGACCTACCTCAACAACAGCCCCCAAGGTCTAGGTTTTCTTTTGCCCTCTTAGTAGAATATAGGGTTAGTTTCCTCATTGGGTCTACTAATAGCCGATGCTGCCTCCCTTTCCCCAAAGATCAACTCCTTCTTGCTTCTCTGATTGTGGTAACAAGATCTGTACTTCTCTGTTCCCTGAAGGACAAGGTGAAGGACATATTTCTCTACTTATCTCTGGAAGGGAATCAGCTAGCACCTGTCTGAATCTGTCTTTGCTTCCATTCAGGGTCATTTCAAAGTCTAGGTCTTCTCCCAAGTCTATGGTTCCACATGTGCTTTCAGGCTTTTATGATTTACCTCAATATGTTCAGTAACCTTTATTTTTTCTTTCTTATCTCCTTTCTTCTGAAGAAGTAGAAAATACTAAGGCCAACTCTGATTATTCCCTCTGTCTCCTTTGTAACTCCAGGACTTTTCAATAAGGGATAACCTATTAACTCCTTTATATTTTCTCAGTATCAGTTTGTTCATCTCTCTAGTTTTAGGCACTGAACTGGGGTTTTGTGCAAAGGTCAGGTTTTGTACCCTTATGGTCTTTTAGGTGGGGTGATCAGCCTTGCTTGGTGTCACCCTGGATACCTGCAGTGACCTTCACCTTCTGGAGATACCCTTCCCTTCCCCATTCACACCTTTGAGATTCAGAGAGCTGGTTCTTTAGGACCTTTTATGGAACCCCAGGATAGATGCTAGCGACTTTACTGGGCCCCACTGGTACAACCATGCCCAAGAACTCCAAAGGGCTCTGCTGTGTCTTTAACCATCATAGGGCTTTCTTGAGGACCCCTCAACTCCTGCTGTCTCAAAACATAGAGATTTGTAGGCAATATGCATCTTTGGCCCTTCTCTAAAGACTTCTTGGCCTGTGCTGGCACTGGTTTTGAAAGCAATCCCTTTTTCTTTTGCCCATGGACTTCTGTCATGTTTTTGTACAATTCTAGACTAGAAGAAGTCACTTAACATTAGTTTCTCATTGAATTTCTTGGTCATAGTTTGGTCACATATGAACTTCAGGTGTTTACTAGAGTCACTGTAGGAGTGCTGGTCTGTCTGCTTCCCATTCAGAAAGCCATCAAAACCTCTCAGTGCTGGGTAAAGGCATATACTTGAAAAGTCTTGTCTCCTTAAAACTTTTAATCACCATTTATTAGTGGGGCAGTAAAAGGCCTCTCCCCTTCCTATGTGGAGACATTTTCTCCTTGGATGGAGACATTAGTGTAGGGAGATCCTACCTCCATTTCTTCTCCACTTGTGATTTTGAAAGAGAAATTTCTGGAGAAGCTTCCATGGTTAAAAGATAAGATCCAGAGGCTCATGAGGAGTGGACCCCAGAGAGACTAGTCAAAGGTCTAGTAGCTAGAGAGATTATGATTGTCAGTGGTAGGGATCTGGAGCAGTGGAAGATCAAAATGGTAAAAGAATTTCACTGTCACAAATAGCAATCTGGAGGACTGAACCCAGAGCTCTCTCCCCTTGACCAGAGCCCCATACAGGCAATACTGTGCTATCTAAACTTCACCTCTCTCCTGATCTCTTGCCATCACCATAGGCCTGCTAAACTTCTTTGCCTGGTTAGGCCATATGCAATCCAAACCCAACATGCCAAAAACAGAACTCATTATTATCTTCCTCCTCCCCAAACCCATTACTTTTCCTAACTTCCCTATTTGCTTTCATCAGTAATATGTTCTCCCAGATTGGAATAGCTCTTGGTTGCTAGACTTCATTTAATAATCTACTATAGTCCTTCCTTTCCATCTAAATTGACCATGGTAGGTATTAGGTCCTGCTTGCAATGGGGGATACCCCCTAAGTAATTCCAAAACTATTGATATTTCCTTAATATTGAGTTTCTCTCTTCCATCAGAGGAGCTTTTTGCCAAAAATGAAAACCAAAAGTCTACCACTTGCCAGAGCTATTGAAAAGATCCATGCCTGAGTTTTTAGGACTAGCTCACAGTGACCTGGACAAGACAGTGTCTCCTTCTGCTGCCCCTAGAACAGACTTGCACAACTTGACAGTATGTAGGGGCCAAAATTAAAATAGGCTAAACTTCTCCGTGCTGCAAGTAGGGTTTTAGTGACTCATTTTCCAAGTAAAGGCATCATTAATGATTAAACTATTTTAAGAATAAACCATATTTTTAAAAAAGGGAAATTTCAATTAATATCAATTAAACTTATTGCTTAAGATTTTTATTTATCTTGAAATTACTCCTCTCAGATGAGAGACAGACTGACAGTGGTTGATTGCCACAGGTTACGTGCTAACAGGACAGGGTGTGCAGTAGCACCCCACCTGCCAAATTACATGATGGACACAATAGGGGCAAGTGGAGAGCTGGTTAAGTAGGGCATAGACAAAACACTTGTTAAATCAACAGTGATGTATGAGAAGCTCCTAATAAACCAGATGTCTAGTAATCACCCTATAAAGTTCCTGTAGCTTTGCCCTTAGCTTTTCGCTAACTAACCTGCATCATGCCCTCCATGGTTGTGGGCAAGAAGGGTAAACTCTTTAATGTTTCTTTGAGTGTTCATAACTTTCTGGTATAGGTACAGGAAGGGATTCAGCCACAAAGCCTTAAGGTGGAGGCAGAGGAGCATCAGAAAAACTGCATTTGACAAAAATGATTTTGCCACTTATTACTCATCTGATCTTGGGCAGTCACTTTCTTTATCTATAAATATGCACGTTGTATTAAATGATCTGTAAGGTTGCTTTCAGCTCTAAATCCAGGGTTGGCAAGGATGTAGTGCTTGCTGACCTTGTAACACAAAGTCAGTTATCTTTGTGTGGCTTTTTGGTTTTCTTTGTGCCAAGACCTCAGGCAACTTGAATCATGGCCCTGTGACTTTCCCAGGGACATATACAATGCAAACACACAGAGAAATCCATCCAGTATTGTCAGACTCCTGGAACTAAGCTACCTTGCCACATGTTTGTTTCAAAAGTTGTGTTTTCTTATATGATAATTTTGTATTTTCAAGGCCTTCCGCTAAAGTCCTATTCTGTGCCAATGAGGTGACCTTGGTTTCCTGAAAAGTATGCCAGTAGAGCAGCAGTCTTGGCAGATCCTATCAGATTGGAAAGATTTCAGGTATAGGCCTGGAGACAAATTGAATCTCTTATCCAGTAAGTTTGGGGAAACTAATCACAAGAAGTTTAACCACTAAGAAATGATTGGCGTGGGGGAAGGGGAGATCATAGTAATTCCTATGAATGTGTATTGTAGAAAGGTTTTTATCTATTTCATTGGAAAAAATATCCACAATGGTGAAATCACATACACACACAACACACAACACACACACAACACACACACATAAACCCTAGCATTTGTTGATATAGTATTCTTTTACTTTCAAAGAGATCTCATTTAAAAGATGTAGGCAATATTCTAATCAACATAGTTATGCCTATGAGAAGTCACATGGCATGGGGAAATAGAAAGATGGCTTTGGAGTCAGAAAGAGCTTGATTCAAGTCAAAGTCTGACATGTACTTGTTATGTGACCCTGGCAAGTCACCTTTTAGTGCTCTGCACAACTTCTATAAGTCACAGAAAAAGTTCAAGTCTATATTAGGATAGGGGACTTCCTCATCTGGGAATGCAGCTAGGTGAGTCAGTGGATAGAGTACCAGGCCTGCAGTCAGGAAGACTCCTCTTTCTGAGTTCAAATCCAGCCTCAGATACTTCCTGGACGAGTCATTTAACCCAGTTTGCTCAGTTCCTGTGTAAAATGAGCTGGAGGAGGAAATGGCAAACCACTCTAGTATCTTTACCAAGAAAACCTCAACTTGGGTCCTAAGGAGTCAGGATGATGGAAAAGTGACTGAATATTCATTTATATTCCTTTATAGATGGCAGTACACTAAGTAGAGTACCAGGCCAGAGTCAGGAAAACCTGAGTTCCATATGCAGCCTCAGGCACTTACGCTCTGTGGTGACCCTGGGCAAGTCTACTTTGTTGGCTTTAGTTTCCTCATTTGTAGAAAGAGAAGGAAATGGCAAACTACTCCAGTCTCTCTGCCAAATGGGTAAAGAACATTCTCAGAGGTCATGTGCAGGCTCTGATACCTAATATGCAGCTGAACTTTAAACAAATTACTTTACCTAAAATAATGACTTCTTTAGAGGCAGCTGGTGGCTCAGATAGAGCACTGCGCCTAGAATCTGGAAGACTTGAGTCCAAATCCAGCTTCAGACAAGTGTCTGTGTGACCTAACTGTGTGACCCTGGGCAAGTCACTTAACCTCCAATTGCCTGACAGAATGAATCCACTGGATTCACTGAAGAAGGAAATGACAAAACACTCCAGTGTCTTTGCCAAGAAAACTGCAATTGGGGGTGTCAGACACAACTGAAATGACAACAAAAGCATACCAATAGTTATACGTCCAGTCCATGTGCTCTATAGTGTAGATCCCTCCTTAAAATACCTATCTCATAGATTTGTCATGAGGAAAAGGCTTTCTAAATCACATTTTTTAACATTGCTCCATGTTCTCCACTAGTCTATTATAATTGTGTAAAAACAAAAAAAAGACTCCACCTTTAATCAGGAATTCTGTGGAACATTTGGCAATTGGCATGTAGGGTAGTCTGAATCTCAGTAAAACTGATACTACTCTGCCAATTTCTTAACAATGACAATAATGCAAATAATAGCAGCTATTTACATAGTGCATTAAAGTTTGATATGTCATCGGTGTGTGCTTCACAAGGACACTGGCAAGGCAAGAACTACTGGCATTATCATTCCCATTTTACAAATGAGAAACGGAGGCAAACTGAGACTAAGCAATTTGCCTTCCATCACACAGTATGTATCAGAGGCAAGATCTGAACCTAGTCCTCATTTGGCTCCAAATCTAGCCCTCTCTCTACATTGAGTGAATTTAAGAAGGAGCTGTATTTAATGAGAAATGCATATACTTTGGGGAGCATGGAGATTTTCTAGTTCAATATAAATATGCAAATCTTTACAGAATGACTACTAACAATTGATGCTATAACTCATACAAATGCTCCTGCAAAGAAGATGAAATTTAAGTACTAATGAATATTTCTCCTATGACACTATTGGACTTAGTTGACATTAGATCATATAGATATATAAAGGGAGAAAGAAGAATGAGAGAGAGGGAGACAGAGGTAGAAACAGAGAGAAATAAACAGAGACAAAGAGGTGGCTTCTAGCCTAGATCCACAGTCAAATGAAGGTGGGTTTTGGGTTTTGTATTTTTTTTATGGGAGAGACTAAGCCCTATTTGTTGGCAGTACTGAAGGAGCCAGTAGATAAGAAATTGAGGTTTAGAGATGGGATGATTTCAGCGGCAATCTGTCAGAGGAGATGGGGAGGACATCATATCAAGGGTAGGAGTCCAGGAGTTTGTCTTGGCAAGGAGAGGGGCTAACACTTTATCAGAGATTAAATGAAGATGGAGAGAAAGAGAGATGTTGACAAGGGGTTTGGACTTGTAAAGTAGGAGCTCACAGGAGCATCCTCTATTTTCTTAGTAAAATATAAGTCAAGGTCTTCTCCTGACAGGAAGGGGGGAAAGGATAGTGTCTGAGACTTGAAGAGGGAAAAGAAAGTTTGAAACTGCCCTTGTAGGGGATGAAGTACAAAGTCAATTACCAAAAAGTAAAAGAATTACCTTGAGAGAAATGAGGATCAAACTGAGATTACATAACAGAAGTTTGTAATGGATCCAGTCAACACATATTCCAAACTTTGTCCTGTTATGAGTTGTATGTAAGAGGGAGAGGTAGATTGTGGGAGTAGTCTAAATTGGGATAAGATAAGAGGACAAGGGATTATTGTTGAATAAGACTATGGTTTGCACTTGAACTGGTTAACTAGAAGGTTAAGACTGGGAAGAAAAGAAAGAACCACCCAAGCAAGGGTGGTGTTCTGGGAGATCTTGAGGGATGACGGAGAGAACGGAGGTTACCATGGGGATGAAGGATGGCTTTAGAAGGAAGAAACACACAGTAGAGCAATGTTTATGGTCTTTGTTGTTTAGTCATGTCTGGCTCTTCATGACCCCATTTGGATTTTCTTGGCAAAGATCCTGGAGTGGTTTGCCATTTCCTTTTCCAGCTCATTTTACAGATGAGGAAACTGAGCAAATAGGGTTAGGGTCACATAGCTAGTAAATGTCTGAGGTTGGATTTGAACTCAGAAATATGAGTCTTCTCGACTCCAGTTCCAGCACTCTATCCACTACACCACCTAGCTTCCCAATGATCTTTGTTGGTATACAATAACCTTTTCTCCGTAAATATTTCTTGAGAACCTATTATATGTAAGGTGCAGAGCTAGACACCGTGGAGAGTGCAAGAAGGAATGGGACACGATGCCTACTTGCTTGGAGCTTACAAAAGGGAAGGAGAAAATCATTTAAATGATCTTTGAGTGGGGAAACATTTGAGAACCAGAAAGCTAGTTGATCAAATGCAGAAATCACCAGTTGTGAGTTCTATCCTTGTCTGTCATTATTCCATTGTATAGCTTGGAGCAAGCTGCTGTTTCAAGTTACCAGGGCTTTTAAGATCTGTGGGAGCAATATATTAAACAACAGTTTTTGCTTCTGATGTCCCCTGCTTCCTGCCCAACACTGCTTCTGCTTTCATTCCAGCTTGGTGACTTACACCAGGGTGGTCTCTACAATTCCAAGTGTAATACTGGCTGCTTCTTCTACTCTCATTTGTCTCTGCAGTATGGTGAAACAGGGAAAATCGTTCTGGATTTAATCAGAAGACCAGTGTTTGAGTCCCACCTTTGCCATTTCCTAGTTTAGCACAAAGTCATAGGACTTAGAGCTGGAAGGGAACTGAACCTTGAATTGAATCTTAAAGATGCAGAAACTGAGGCTCAGAGAAGCGACTTGCCCTAAGATTTCACAGGTAGCAAGTAGCAGAGGGAGGGTTTGATTCCAAATTATCAAGTCAGAGCAAGTCAACAAGTACATATTAAAAGCCTCTTGTGTGCCAGGCACTGTTACTAAGCTCTGGGGATACAAAGAAAGACAAAGACAGTCATTGTCCACAAGGAACTCTTTATCTAATGGAAGGGAACCGACATGCAAACACCTATATCCAAACAAAACGCATATAGGACAAATAGGAAATAGTCTCAGAGGAAGGCTTTAGGATTTAGGAGGATTGCGAAAGGCTTTTTACAGAAGGTAGGATTTTAGCTGTAATTTGAAGGAAGCCAAATAAACCAGGAGGCCGAGAAAAGGAGAGAATTTTAGGCATAGGGGTCATTCAGGTAAAGTATGCCTGAGTCAGAGTTTGTAATATCATGTGCAAGCAACAGTAAAGAGGCCAGTGTTCCCAGACTGTGGATGTACATGGAAGAGAGTAAGCTATAAGAAAGGCTAGAAAGTTGGAAGGGAAAAAAAAGTTTATAAAGAGAGCTTTAAAAGCCAAACAGAGAATTTTATATTTGATCCTAGAAGGTAATAGGGAGCCGCTGGAGTTTATTGAATGGGAGGGGGGCGTGATTTGATCAGATCTGAACTCTAGGAAGACCACTTTGAAAGCTGTGTGGAGGATGGGCTGGAGTGGAGAGAGACTTGAAGTAAGAAAGTCAACCAGTAGTCATTGTAGTACTCAAGATATGAAATAGAGAGAAAGGAGGGAAGGAGAGAAGAATTTATTAAGCACCTACCCACACCGGATACTGTGTAAATACTATCACATTTGAGGTGATAAGGAACAGCACCAGGGCTTTTATTTAGTGCCCTTTCTGCTGCACTAAGCTACTTGTCCTCTCTGAAGTTCAGTTTCCTTATAATAAAACTGCTACTACCTAACTATTATCAGGATCAAATGAATTGAAGGTCTACGAAAGCACTTTCCAAACTATGAAATATGGCGTAAATGTCAGCTGTTGTTAAAATTTATTATTTCAGACTGCTCCCAGCCACATCATTTACTCCTCCCCTGTGATTCAGTTGTGTGGAAGACCTAAAACAATGATGTCCCATTAAAAACAAAAACTTTTTTTAAAACGTGAAACAAAGAAATGTAACAGGAATTTTGGCCCAAAATTTCAATTGTCTTCTTTGTTTACATTAGTTGTGCATTGATTTCACAAACCCCTTCCAAAAAAACTTAATTAAGGTCACTTACTACAATTCTATTGAGATATAATATTGAAGGCATACATGTGTCTTTAATATTAGGACTTTAAAACTTGCTTATTTCATCATATCCCAAGCTAGGAGAAATTTAGCTTCAGAGGATTGTACCTTAGCTAAATGTTTGGAAAACTCCAGACCCGAGGAATGACTTGAATACCCTGTTCCCATTATCTTCTCTGTTCAAGTTTTGATTTAGCCTTAGTTGTTAAGTTGCAAAGGAGATAAAAAACAAAAACATAAAAAATAAACAAAAGCATAAGCACAAGGTTGCTAAAGGAAAATGCCATGGGTTTGTAATAATTAACAGATTTTATTTTGAAAAAAACCTAATGGTTTAAACTCAATTGTATAACAACTCTATGACTTTCTATTCAAGATCTAGTTAAGATTTAGTTATCTATTGGGGACACTTAGTGTATTCAATTTTCAGTTGTCTATGAGTGAACTCTCTACTTCACAGATCATCCACAACAGTTTGGGACCTTTTCCATGAAATCACGTTAAGTAGTCCTTGGGGCCCCAACAATATGACTGTTGTCTTGTTGAACTCTAATACCAAAACAACCTTGTGAAGATTATTTTGGTTTGTGCCCCTTCTTTTGCCAGGTCTCACTTGGACTTGTCTGGTAGTTTAGGTTTGAAATTGTGATGAAAGGAGATGCTGCTAGAACATCTAACAGTTAACAAAAGAAGGCTTTCTTAGTCTTAGATGGGAAAGAGTTGTGTTTGTGTTTCATTGCTGAAGAAGATTTCCATCAGAGAAATTATGACATGACTTGCATTTGACTTTGTTTTGAGTGAAGGAGGACTGTGAGGGGCACCAAATATTCAGCAAGTATTCAGTAGATTCAGTTGGGTATGGCTATACTGCTCTGCTGGTTAGAAACTGGAGGGAGGACCTGCAAATTCTCCTGTGCTGACTTTTTGTTCTTAGGGTAACAGTAAGCTACATCATTGTCTTGAGGATGGTTTCATTATATTTTAAGGGAAAACTCGGCTAGTCTATATAGCAGTCATTGCTCCTGCCATATTTTCTAGTTCTTCCTGGTCCTTGGAATATTTGCTTTGAAACTAATGATTGCTTTATTCTATTTAATTTGAATTCTGTTCAATGGTTTTCATTTTGATGAATCTGGCATATTCTGCTAAGGTATTTTCTAACAGTAGGTACTCACAATTGGAGGAAGGAGCTTTAGAGGTCGAGGCATCTTTAGGGTGAGAAGGTTGTTGGGATACAGGCGGAAAGTCAAGAGAGTCAGGATCAGAGTGGGGTGACAATTGAACATAGATGACCTGGGCAGTTCTTTAAACAGGGGTCACTTCTCACTCAGCTCTGCTTCTGATTCTCTTGGCTTTTCTATATCCTTCCCAGCAGACTTTTCACTATAGAGATAGCTTTGCTCCTGTGGTCTTGTCCTCTGATTGACTGATAAATTCCTGCCCAGGATGGCTGACCCTTTTGAAAAACTGCCCTGTTCATCCCTGCTCATTTCTCACCCGACTCTGCTCTTGACTTGCTAGACTTTTCCACTTTGCTCCCTCCCTTCTCACTAGCTTCCCCCACCCCAGGTATCAATGGGCAATCACAACTTCATGAAACATGTGAAAACTAGGTTTATTACGAGAGAAATGAGCATATGTGTGGAGCTCAAAGACTTCACAATCCATATAGAAGTTTGCATTTTTATAACAGCAGGACAAAAGAAGGATAGGATACCAGAAATTTCCTCCTAAAGGGACATAGCATGGGAGGGGGAAAGATACTGTAAAGGTGGAACAAGGACAAAGCCCTTCCCCAATAAAATCTTTTCCTTTGGGAACTGCCAGACTATGAAGATAGGATGGTCTGCTTATCTACACAGGTCCCAGCTGCACAAGCAGTTTTTCAGCCTACTGCAGACTGACTGGCACTTCTCTTGACTCCCAGGGATAAGCAAGGAGTCCAATTTGGGAAGCAAACAACAAATTATGTCAGCTTAAGGGTGGGGATATAGAGAAGGGGGAAGGGGGACAGGTTCCTGTCTTTGACACATTCTGTGTCTTCTACATGTTCTACATCCAGTGTTTCTGGAAAACATGGCAACTCAAAAAGACAAGTTCAAGGGACAAAGTCCTTCCCTTCCTCCTGATTCCTTTTTTTTTTTTTGTTTTATGTATTATCTTGTGTAGATTTCTTTTTGGGGGGTGGGGTGGGGAAGAATGTGTATTTTTATTCGCAGAGTTTAGCACAATGCTAGCCCAGAGTAAGAGCTTAATAAATATTCTTCCTTCCTTCCTTCCTTCCTTTCTTCCTTCCTTCCTTCCTTCCTTCCTTCCTTCCTTCCTTCCTTCCTTCCTTCCTTCCTTCCTTCCTTCCTTCCTTCCTTCCTTCCTTCTTTCCGTAGGACAATTTAAGCTTAGACCTTTTCCCCATTCTATTTTTGGGTTTTGGTCTTTCAGATCTTTCTTTGTGTTTACTGTACCCATGAGCCTGAACCACTTCTGAGTTGTCTGCCCTAAGAAGCCTTAGACTTCCTCTATGGACTAGTCTTTGCTGCCTTATATAAAAGACAAATAGAAAAGGTCTTATATTCTTCAGGGCAGTCTGATGTTGCCACCCTTATCAACAGAACATATTAAGGTTTTCATTTTGGCTTAATTAAATCAACATCAACAGCTAAGTCCCCCCAACTTCTCTCATAATTAAACTGATGGGGAATCAGCAGACCTGGAATCAGTGAAAGTTCTTGTTGGGGGCTGAACATGGAAAGACTTCAGGTCATGACTGGCCTTACGAGCACGTCATGTGGAGTCAGTAGCATATTGTGCACTGCCCAGGGCAGCAACATCCCGCAGAGGAGAAGAGGCTGCGTTCTCAATGTTGGGATAGGGGTGTTTCAAAAAGTAATCAGTATTAGATATCTTATTAACTACTCAGATCATGCAATTGTTAGAATTTAATTTTTTGTTTAAAGGATTACACAGAAACTGAAAATGCCCTCTCACTGTTGGCTTTAAGCTAAAAAATATTCTGCATAGTCCACTCCCTTGTGGAGCAATCACAAACCTTTAGAAGGGAGGTCTATTAAGGTTTATAAAATGGGGGAGTGAGAATATATTTTATTCCTACTCTGCCCAGGGAGAGAGTGGTTCTCTGTACTGCCAATGCATTTCTGCTCCCTGAAGGTCATGGAGTAAGCCTATATGTGTTTAGGGAATACGCTAATGAATTAGAGTGACAGGTTCTAATTCTGTACTAATTCCCATGTGTGTAAGCTTCTGAAAATAGCCACTAATTAGATTCAATTCAGTTCCATTCAATTTCATTCAATTTATTTCAATAAAAATTTATTAAGCACCGACTCTATGCAAGGCATTGGGGGCAGACACTGCAGAGACCTAAACAAATGAAACAATCCCTTCCCTCAAAGAGCTTTTATTCAATTGAGGGGAAATGATGCACATAGGTAAGTACAAAAGACATTCAAAATAAATGCAAAGTCATTTTGAGAAATGTGGGGAGGGGAGATAAGAAAAAAGAAGTGAAATGGTTGTGGAGCTGAGCGTGGAGAGAGGGATTCCAAGTAGTAAAGATTTGGTGTTCTGATCCTGGGAGACAGACAGGAGAATGAAAAGCAAACAGACAGCAGGTTTGGCTGAAACTTCTTTTGAGTGTGTGCTGCAAAATGTGAAATCATTCTAAAAAGACAGAGAGGAGGCAGGTTGCGAAGGACATTGAGAATCAGATGGGAATAGTTTTATTCTGGAGACAATAGAGAGCAACATGGTCTGACCTATGGTTCACAGTGTGAATGTGGCAGCTGCTTAGAGTATGGATAGGAGAGGGAAGAGACTGGAGGCAGCAAAACCATGGCTGAAGACCATCTCTATACAGGCCTGATAAGAGGTATTTAAGGCATTTCCCTATAAGGTCTTTTTCCTATAAGGGGAGGCAAGGGAATGGATTCAGCCTAGGTCAAGTAGGGACTCAATTGCAATGTAGATTCTAGGAAGGAACATTCAATTTAATTCAGTCAATTCAACAACCCATTTAATAAGTTCCTACTGTGTGCAAAGAATAAACTACGTCCTGAAAAAAGCAAACACAAAACCAGAAAAGAACCATCATAAGGTCATTGATTTTAGAGCTGGCATTCTCCAAAGTAATTTGTTCCAACGCATACAGTTTACAGAAAATGACTTAGAGACCCGGAGCATTTTAACCACTTGTAAAAGGGCACAAAGGTAGTAAGTAAACAGCAGAAAAGGAATTTGAACTTGGATCCCGGGACTCCAACTTCAGTGCTCCTTCTAGTGTACCAAATCCAGCGTTAGGTGAGGCTGGTTATAATTTCTTTTCATTTCAGTCTTAGGTTTATAAAATGTTTATAAAACTTCTTCCCCTACATTTCAGTTTTTAGTTCTTATATTTACAGTCTGAGCTAAGCAGTTATTGAGGCGAGAAAAAGGCAAAGATATTTAAACAATAAAAAAAAAATGATTTGATCTCCCATTTGTCCAAAGTGAACAGCTGTGAGCTTTGTGCTCTTAGGCATCACATGGCACATATGTTCTTGGTGAATCTTAGAGCTGCCCTTCGAACAAACACATCTTTGTCATGCTGGAAAAACCACCTACTCTCACTCTGCTAGAACGAGGTGATCACATGCTCATGACTGAGAAACTGAAACTGTTTAGAATCATTCATGGCTAGTGGAATATAGATTGTCCTTGTACTTACCATTAGATTTCGTGGAACTTAATAGACAGGGATAGCATTGTTTTTAAAAGGCTTCTGAGCACCAAGATGATGTAGACAAAATACTGTTTTGGGAAAGTTCATATGAAAAATTCAAAGAAACGTGGGAAAACTTTATTTGAACTGATGCAGATTGATGTCAACTGAACTAGGAGAATGATATATATGACTACAATAATCTAACTGAAGAGAGGATAAAACTAAACATTATATAATTATTGCAGTCATAAATGAGATTCTAAAGGGGTCAATATCTTGTTAACTCTTTTAGACAATATCAAGAAATTATTTCATAAAAACCAATGGAATTTGAGAGCAGCTAACTCTTGGCAGGTTAATGTCATGTCCCTGGTGGTGCTTTAAAAAATGAGATCATCTCTCTAGAGAAGGATCATCTCTCTAGAGAAGTATTCACAGGAGACAGTTCTGAATGAGTTCCAATCCGATGAAAAGAGAGCTCACTTTGGCTATTGGGCTTTGAGCTACAGAGTGGAGCAGACTTGAGAAGACTAGGTGAGTGACCTCCCTAGTAGAGAAGCTGTTCCCAGGGAGTAACATGAGGATGCTATGATGAAAGAAGGGACATCGGGCCTAATGTGCTAGAAGTACAAGTTGCTCGGATCATATTCCATGTCTGTGGACCCCTCTACCTAGTGTCCCCTATGTTTTTATCCATTTTTCTCACTGATGTTTGTAGCAGAATGTGTTCCTAATTTATGGTGGGGAGTGGAAGGTGGGGAAATGTTTGGTATTATTGTTCTTATACAATTTTAGTAAATACCTTTCCTATAGGCTAATTGTACCAACTGGCCAACTATTAAAAACAAACCCTTTGGTGATTACTGAGTACCTTGAAACTGAGGTGTAACATACAAGTGTGAACTGTGGGGAACACCCCAGAGGGGCATGCTACGTAAAAATAACCAATGTTGGCCACAGAGAAAAGATGAGGCGATGTGCCACTTTCCTTTTGATGGACAATAGGAACAGAATGTTGGACGTTTGTTGTTCTGTCATTTCATTAGTGTTAGACTCTTCGTGGTCCCATGTTACATATATATGTATATGTATGTATGCATGCACACATGTATGTGTGTTTATGTATATACATGTGTGTATGTATGTATGTGTGTATATATATATATATATATATATATATATATATATATATATATTCAAAGGTGGTCCCTGTATTGGTTGGTTTTGCTTAAGTGTTTTTCTTTGTTATAATGATAGGAAATGATAAGGAAACTAGATACATCCAGGGGTGGGAAACCTGTGGCCTTGAGGCCACATGTGACCTTCTAGGTCCTTGGGTACAGCCTTTGGATTAAATCCAAGTTTTCCGGAACAAATCCTTTTGTTAAGGGGATTTGTTCTGTGAAGCTTGGATTGGTCAAAAGGTTGCACTTGAGGACCTAGAGGGCCTTGAGGCTGCAAGTGCCCCACCCCTGCTTAGATCTTGATGGGCCATTCTGACCTTTCTCCCAGCTCTCTTAGAGGAGGAACACAACCCATTGTTAGTGCTACTCATTTAGCTGGGGTGGGGGATAGCACTAATTTCCCTCATATGAAGCAAAAATCAAGGAATCAATGAACACACATTTATCAAGTAACTCGCATGTGATCGGTTTGGTGCTGGAGTTACAAAGAAAAAGTGACAAAAGCGTGACAGCCCCTGCCCTCAAGGAGCTGCCATTCTACCAGAGAGACAACATGTACAAATAGGAGTGTCTGTAGGGGGTAAGGTAGGTGATTTGGGGGAAATGTTGGTGAGTTTTCTATCAGACCTTTGGAATTTGAGACAACAGTGGAATGCCAAAGTAGAAATATCTTCCAAGTAGTTAGAAATGTGGACTTGAGTAGCATCTGAATAGTAATGAATGTCAAAGCTATGAGAATGAGTAAGATCTTAAGTGAGAAGAAAAACAGAAGAGAAATAGGGCCAAGAACTTAATTTTTGGACCGTAAGTGAGCAAAATGACAAAGATAGAAAATGACAGTCCTTTGTCTCATGGCCACATGGTCTAAGGGATGGCAGTGAGAAGTGGTGGAATACACAGGATATATACATTAATAAGGATGATACAAGGTAGAATTAGGGTAAATAATAGATGCACATGAAGTATTTTAAGGAAATTTAAAGGAGGAAGGAAAGATCTTCTCCAGCTAGTAAGGCAGGAGAAGAGGAGATTCATGGAATTTTTTTCTATAAAAGTTCTTTGAGAGGAGGGATTGTTTCGTTTTTATCTATGTACTTAAGTGCATGATATGATGCTGGGCACATGAAGTATATAATAAATACTTGTCACCTTATTGACTGGATACTGAGGGAAAATAAAGACTTCAGGAGTCAGAGATGAGGAGGAAGTATAGTCTACACAAACACAGGAGTGCTGACGAAGGATAGGGGTAGTTGTGGTTCAGGAGAGAATGTGGTTAATTGAAGGAAATTGGTTTTTTTTAAAAAATGTAATAAGGGAAGGACTGATCATGGAGATTGAGAAGAAGTTTCAGGGGAAAGGAAGAATGTAAGAAATTTGTATACCTGTTTCATCTGTCCTAGTATAATTGAAGTTCCTTAAAGGCAAAGATTATTTTTAATCATTTTTGTAAGTCTCTTAGTACTTAGCATAGTGCCTTGTATCGTGTCAAGGATCTATGACTTTATTTTTCCATGTGGAAAGTACCTCCAGTAACTGAGATTGGAACTTGTCTATAATTTGTAATCTTAGAGAGTTGCCTGATGCTCAACAAAGTTAAGTGACCTGTCCAGGGCCACCACAACTATTAAGTGTCAGAGAGAGCTTTTGAACAGTTGCTTAAATCTAATGCTACCCTGGGCAAGTGATTGACATTGGCATCAATTTTTTCATCTATAAAATGAGGTGATTGGAATCAGTGAGCTCTACAATCCCTTCCAGCCCTAAATCTATGATCTTTTGATACTCCACAATGTTGCCTCTAGGTACTCAGTAAATATTTGCTGAATGAATTAACTCAGAATTTGAAAATGTCTTTCAGTATATCTTTGTTGAGGCTAATGGCTATACTTGTGCACAGTGGTCATACCCTGGTAAACCATCTCAACAGATGGACTAAATCAGGTCAAGGGTAACGATAGACATCAAATTTGTTGGTGAGTTAGAGGGATTTCTGTCCCAAGCATGTGAAGACTTCACCTGGCAGAATGGGCAGATGACAACAATTTATTCCAACAGCCAAGAAGGTAGCTGAAATAGGTTCTGTTGAGATTTTAAAGCTTGGTCAGATATCTAAGATGCCAGGAGCAATCACTGTGTCCCTGGAACACTGTCAATCATCTTGACTTTGTCTGTCGTTGGACTTCAGTGACTAGAGGAGAGAGTGAAGCTGATGACTTTTTGCTTTTTTTTCCACTTAAATTCATGTGAAAGTCAAGACGTTAATCTGGAGTGTCATCAGACCTATTAAAAAATAAGGGATGAACTACAGGTGAATTTTCAAAGCACCTCATTACTTGTGGATCCACAAAATCCCTACTTGTTTTCTTGTACTTTGTCTAATCTGACCCCAGCCATTTCTAGCTGGGTTTTTCTCACTTGTTCCTTTCTCTGCATTGTTATAGACAGATGTCTTGAAAGAACATTTCTTGGATTTGCTAAGCGTTCCCATTCTTCTCCTTTGTTAGTACCCTTTCAACTGAATTTTTCCTAGGCAAGAATTGGACCAGAATGACTCATCAACCTTTTTCATTGTAGGTAGCTAACAGTAGTTGAAATTTTTGCAATTTGTGCAACAGCGGTGAATGGAACAATGATGGTTATTTTTGATGGTCAATCTGGGCAGGCATACGTATGTATTTGATGGAACAATGTGGAATTCTGATGACCTAGCCATGATTCTTTTGTTGTTTCTGGCTTTGGTTTGCCATCATTTTAAAGATTTGGCCTATGTTTATTTTTAAAGTATTCTGCTGGACTTCTCAAACTTCCCTCAGAGAATGACCATAATATCAAAATATCTTGGTTTACGATCCACTGAAGTAAACTTTGTGGACCTCTATTCTCTTCACATCTGAAGGTATATGCCATCTGGAAGCAATGTCCTTTTTATTTTATTTCAGCATAGTAGTTCTCTTTTGTCTTTCCTAGCTGACTATAGCATATATAGTTCCAACATGTGTCCACTATTTCATTACAACTAAAAGCAAATAATAATATTAGCAATAGTAACAGCAGTAGCTGCCATTTTTTTTTTTAGTGTTTTAAGGTTGGCAAAATGCTTGACATCTTTTAGTTCATTTTATGTGATTGCATTGTCCCAACAATCTTGTGTCGTAGATGCTGTGGGTGTTGCTAAATACACACTCAGAGGTTAAATGACTTGCCCATATTTGTCCAGCCAAAAGATGGTGGAATCAAGATTCTTACCCATTTCTTGCCTGACTTCAATTCCTCTTGCTTTTTCCAAGTTAATCTTATTAATGAGATTAGTATCTATTTGTAGTATGGTTAATTGTGCTTATTTAAACTATTTTTTTTTTTGTGGGGGGAAGAAAGGGGAGAGCAAGGAATAAACATATTGCATTACCTAAGTTCTTTCTTAATTTAAAATATTTTCATTTCATAAATTTTACTCTTAAAACCAAAGTGAAATACGTTAAATGGCCATTGATTCATGGACTCATGGTCTTACTCTAGGAAGCCCCTTAGAGATAATTCTGTTTAAGCTAATGGTTTTTGTTGTTGTTGTGGTTGTGGTGGTGGTGGTCTCCTATTGTCCAGGCTAGAAGTGCTCCACTTAGTGGCACACCTGATCAGCTTAATTGTCTGCCATTCAGAAGTCCTGTGCTCAAGCAGCCAACCAACCTTAGTCTCCCCAACAGCAGGGATTACAAGAATATACTACCATCATGCCTGGCCAAACCACTCTTTTTTAAAAGATGAGGGAACTGGGTCTGCCTTCTTGTCTGAGTGCTTTGGGATGTTGACAATAGCAAGGATAAAAACGCTGATTAGACTCAGTTGTAGCATGAACAAGAACTGCTGAGGTACCCTCTTCCAACTTCGCGCAGGTCAGAATCGCCTCTGATCTCTGGTTCAGCTTCTGGTTGGTTTAGGGCCAGTTTCCATGAATGCTTCTTAAAGGATCCAGTCATTCTGGGTTGAAGAGGAGTCATGAAGTGATTTCACAACTGCTCTTTTCCAAATCTCTTATCTATGTTGTCCACATGGGTCCAATCTTTTCACTTCTGTGGAACAGGTGGATGAAGTTTTTACTGTTTGAGAAAATAGAAATGCATTTCAGGAATCCAGGTATTGATAAATAGCTAGTCAGGGACACAGAGGTTAGCCAATAGAACATTTTAAAGATCAGTGTTGACAAATAAATAACCAGTTACAGGGACTAAGTTCAGCCTACTAGTGTGTCCTATAAATCAGGTGTGAGTCATCTGTTCTGTTTGTTTAGCACCTCTGTTTACAGTACATCTTGAGCCTTCTCCTGTAGCAATGTTATTGGTAAATATCTTACTATTACTCATGAGCATGAGAGGACAAAGAAAAATCTACCTGATCTTGGTCGACAAAAGTTTTGGGCTTCACGAACAGTAAAGGACTGTTCTGGAAGGTCACATTCAATTATTCAGATTTTATTGTGTGACCTGTGGGATGTGTGATGATTCATATTGGAAGAGGGTGTGTTTTCCTCTTTGACAGCATTGGCAGCTTTCCCACCCTCTCAGAAATGGGAAATTTCTTGAGTTCATTTGGACATGCAAGCTATGTTTTTGCTTACCACAAAGCTGGATATTTGGGCAGACACTCCTGCCAATTATCTGTGAATACTCCTATTCATGTAAGTCTTAGTCTAAAAAAAAAACAACTTTAATTTTTCTAGCTTCTCTTGCATTTGATCTTTCAGGACAATTTTATATGAATGTTTCTCTGTAGCAAAGGAGGTTTTTTTTTCTTCTTCCCTTAAAATGATAACCTCAAAAGCTTCCCAGAAAAAAATATTATAGCTGCCATGTACTTTCTACAAGCTGGATTGTTTGGGGCAAACCCAGGCTGGAATTCAAGAACCTGTAGGATCTAGTTCCAACTTTACTTTGGGGGATAATAAGGGTTTGCCTAAACCACTTTTGATGCCCCATTGTCATTATCTGTTCAATGGGAATCACAGTACTTACAATGTGTATTGCGGTTAATGTAAACTGTGGTTAGTGTAAAGGGGTCAATGTGCTGCAAATCCTGCCTCCTTCTCAGAGGAAAGAAGAGAGGAGAACTTGGATAGGTCAGTCATCATCTCAGTCTCAATTTCTTCATCTGTAAAGTGGAATTAAAAATAACGCTTGTCTCACCAAGTGATGATCAAATGAGATAACATGTAAAGCACTTTGTAAAACTTAAAAGTGCTACAACATATTAGTTATCATTATTTTCAAATAAATTTTATTGATCTATTTTGTTTTTATTAGGTTATATTCCCCCATATCCTTCCTCCTCTCAACTCCTAGAGAGCCATACTATATAATAAAGATTAAAAGAAAGAGAAAGGAAAACACCAAAATGATCAATGCATCAAAAAAATCTAACAATATATGAAATATTCTACACCCATGGAGTCCTCTCTCTTCCTACCCCCATCTCTGCAAAACAGTAGTGGGAAATATCCTCTCATACCTTTTCGTTAGGACCAAACTAGTTTTTTTCTTGTAATTTTGCTACATTAATTTTTTATTGTCTTGTGGTTATTGCCCTTTCCATTTAATAACCATAATAATAGCTGTTACTTATCTAGCATTTTAAAGTTTGCAAAGCACATTACAAATATTTCATTTTATACCCACAATAACCCTGTAAAGTGGGTGCAATTGTCGTTCTCATTTTGTAGATAAGGAAACTAACAGAGATTATGTGACCTTCTTAAGGTCACACAGCTACTAAATCTCAGAGCTGACCCTTAGTGACCCCAGGCCCAGCTATCCATCCACTGAATCACTTAATTGCCTCCATTTATAATTTTTTTTAGTCATTGTGTAGTTTGTTTCCCTGACTCTACTTCCTTCTACTTTGCATTATTAGTTCATGTAAATCTTTCCATGCTTCTCTGTGTATTTATTGGTCTTTTGTGTGTGTGTGTGTGTGTGTGTGTGTGTGTATGTTCGTCCTTCGTTGCCGAAGAAGACCATGACATGACTTGCACTTGACTTTGTTTTGAGTGAGGGAGGGCTGTGCAGGTCACCAGCCTCATTTCTCCTCCAGAGCCATCTGAATCCAGTGACCAGATATTCATCAGGATGACTGGAGATGGCCCAGGATGAGGCAATTGGGGTTAAGTGACTTGCCCAAGGTCACACAGCTAGTGAGTGTCCAGTGTCTGGGGTGAAATTTGAACTCAGGTGCTCTTGACTCCTGCATTGGTGCTCTATTCACCATACCACCTAGCTACCCCTGGTCTTCTTTGAAAACAAAGGACAAAAAACCATTACCACCACCACCACCACCATATTCCTAGTTACATTCCACTTTTTAAAGCTATTTCCCAATGGCTGCTGCACAGTGCTAGCTATTGTTCTTATTAATAAATCATCACCATCATCATCACCTTCATAGGAGAATAGAGTAATAAAGCATAGGCTATAGCTTTGAAGATATGAAGCTATGTGAACATCCATCTCTTTTATTTGCATGTGCCAAGTCATAACATTGACTTTAACTGTTGGTCTCACTGACCACCATGCTGCCTTTGTGGTGCTCAGACATCCTACTGGAAGATTAAGGATTGTAATGCCAAAGGCAGAATCCACAGCCTGCTTTTGAACTATGCCAGGAAGGACTAGTGAAAATTATACTATGTTTTCTAAAATGTGAACAAGGAAGTCAATAAACTTGTTTGGCTGAAACTACAGGTTTCAGGACTTACTTTCCTAGAGAAAGCAAGCAACCACTAAGAATAAAGAGGGAGGGTCTTTCTTGGCTACTTCCAATACAATTCTTTATGGCGTCAAGGAAAGGGAGTTTTCTGGCAGTTGGATTCTGGATATTTTTATTGGCTCCACTGTTACCTCAGTC
Source organism: Bettongia penicillata ogilbyi (assembly GCA_023548195.1). Classification (NCBI taxonomy): domain Eukaryota; kingdom Metazoa; phylum Chordata; class Mammalia; order Diprotodontia; family Potoroidae; genus Bettongia; species Bettongia penicillata. The sequence continues at coordinate 4,445,254 of JAJHZJ010000143.1, forward strand.
CTCACCTAAAACCAGTCTTCAAAACAGATTGCCACAAAACAAATTTATGTCTCACGACTTTTATTAGTTAGCTTACTTGGTGTAATTTACCAGTTAACCAATGCAATAATTAGAATTGCTCATTTGGATGGGCAGCCACAAAGTGTACAGTCTTATATGACCTCACCTTGGATGTTTCTTGGCTTAAAAAGAAACATGGTATATTTGAAAGAGCACTGGACGTGGAGTCAGGAGACACTTTGGTTTTAAACCCTGCCTCAGACACTTACTAGCTATGTGACCTTTGGCAAATAATTCTAAATTTCCACTTCTTCATTTTTAAAATGAGGACAAAATGAAGCTACCTATGTAAGGTACCTTACAAACCTTAGAGCAAAGGTGTCAAACTCAGAACCTGAGCCAGCTGCAGCTGCAAGACTTCTGGTGGGCCAAATCAGATGAAAATGTAATGGAGAAAATGTATCACCAACACAATATTCACAGCACCGAGGGAGACTATTCAGCATATTCTGAATCACAAAGTATCAGGATCTCTAGATAGGAGACAGAAGAAAAACATTTATTCAGACACCAGAAAGTCAAATCCCAACACCAGAAAACCAAATCTGTCATAGTAACCAAGAAGTCAATCCACATCAGCATTGCAGGGGACAAAGCCATTCCCAAACCTCCCCCCAACCCCTGCCCCCAGGGCTTCCTACAAACAAATTTATGTATTGTTTCTAGAGATCGTAAAAGTCCAACAACCTGATTTCATAGATGAGGAAACCTGGACACAGAAAATCTCAGTACCTTGCCCTAACTTTACATAACTTGTAAAAGTTCAACAGTCTAAGATGTATAGATGAGTGTCTTGGTCTAAGGCCCTTGGTTGCATAGAGGATGCCATCATTATAATAATTTTTTAAAAAAGACTTTAAATATTCTTACAGAAGGCAGTTTAATACTATCTCAATAAACTAGATCTAGAAAATATTTTAAGATCACACAGTGCATTAATTTTCCTAGAAGAGGGGTATATAACTGTGTGTGTGTATGTGTGTGTGTGTGTGTGTGTGTGTGTGTGTGCGTGTATGTGTGTCAATGGACCTTTTCAGTAGTTTAGTTAAGCCTATGGACACAAAGGCTACTGTAGTTTTTTGCCTAAGTTCATAATAGAAGGAAATGCTAACTTCCATTTAGAGATGAAAATAAAGATGCTATTTTTTTCCAATCCAAGTTCATGGAACCTCTGAAATCTCTATGTGGACCCCAGGAAAAAAAGAACAACTCTGCCCTAGAACCTAATTTATACATTGGTTCTTAAGATCCTTCTCTTTTCTCTCCTTAATTGTATAACAGTTCCAATTGTTGATGTTTTCACTAATATTTGGCCATTCACTCTCTTGATCTCATTCCTGAGGCCATTCCTCTCCTGATCTCATTTGATCTGTTCCATTTTCAACCTGTGTTGGTTCTCCTCTCTTTAGGCTACCTGCTGGCCCTGCATTCCTGGGGGCTCATCATATTGTGGTTGGGCTTGGTGCAGGTAACATATTCAGCTTAGCCCACTGCAGCTCAGAACTCCAGACCGCAAGCGATCCACCACCTGGCCTTTCTAAGCCCTTCCTATGGCAGGGACTATAGGTGTGCATCGTCACGCCTGAGAGGGAACATTTTTTTTTAAGCATTAGGGGACAGGCAGTGAAAATGCCCACAACCAAAGAAACAACAAAACTAATATATATGTTGGTTTGCCAAATGATCCTCTCTCTATTTCTCTGTCTTTTTGTCTCTCTGTCTCTGTCCCTGTCCCTCTCTCTCATTTATTATGAAGGTTGGTTCACTGCACAGGAGTGGGAAATTTTTTTACATGAAGATAAAGTAAAAAAATTAAAATTTAAAAAAGGCTACAGCTATTGGAGACTAAGAGAACGCTGGTTCCCTTTGAGAATCTTGTTCACCTAGTCTGTTATGCTAGCGTGCATTTCTATGCAGATTTGTAAATGCTTTTACTGTGGTCAGAATCAAAATAACTGGTTTTAATAACTGAGCCTGAGCTACAATGAGCACATTCTTCTCTGAAAGCATATAACTTATCAGTACATGGAAAGGAGTCACTATGTAACAAGTACACATTTTCTCAATGGGATTGGTAATCATTTATAAGAACTATATTGTACTCTCTGGGGACGCAGCCAGCCTATGTTTAGAGTGCACATATATGCACATACATATTAAAAAGTTCCTGCCTCTTTTTGTGTCTCCAATGTGTAGCATAATGCCTGGCACATAGTAGGTGTTTAATAAATGTTTATTGAGTAACTGCTTTGTGGGTCTTTCCTATAATCCTTTTCTTACAGTTTTGCCGCAGGTTTTTCTCCATAATTTACTGAAAAAAGTGCTACCCTGTATAGTCACTGGGCTTCCTTTTCTGCCATGTAGAATTTCATATTCATTTCTAGCTTGCAAATTTATGACCATTATTTCCCCATGAATGCTTTGTCTATTGCTTTTGTTCTGGTTTTATCTTGCCTATTAATGTTCCAGATGTCTATGAATTCTAGATTTATTCTGAAAAAAATATTGAATCTCTTTTTTAATAACAATAATTTTAACAGCATCAGTATACATTTAGAACTGTTATGTGTATCTCAGCAAACTAAATTTCATCACTTTGTTGTTTATTTCCCCTTCCATCTGTTCTGAGCATATCTCATAAATACATGAATAGTACATGTTCTCTCTCTAATTAGAATATAAGCTCTTGAAGGCAAGTGATGGGGGTCTACTCTATCTGAACACAGAATGTCCATACCTCTTGACTAAATCAATCAAAGGATCAAGGAGAGAAAGGGTCATCTGCAAACCAGGAGATGAGATAACCCCTTTGCACTTCTGCTTTCTAAGCTTGAAAACACTTTCCCCTGGAGTCTATAAGTACTTGTGAAAGACAGTGCGCCATACTGGGATGAGGATGTTTTGTACCAAATGTTCTTGTGACACCATCTAAGTTAATACCTGTTTCTAAACCTAATTAAGTATGTCTGGCTAAGTGATATCACCTGGATAATCAGTAGGGAACACACTAGTGGGGCATTGTGAGTGAAGCAATCATTCAAGAAACTGTATCCAACCCCTCAGAATTACCCCTAGAACTCTCCAGGGAGCTATCTTCTAAGAAGCTTACCTGCCAGTGTGAGTAGGGACTTGAAAAGAGATGCTAGTGTCTATTATACAAAGACTGTTTTTGCTTTTTTGGGGGTAGAGGGAGTATATTTAGTATTTTGCTTGGCACATAGTAGGTACTTAAAAACCTCTTGATTAATTTATTGAGTAATAGATGGAGGTAGTCATAAAAGCAGATGTTAAACACAACACAATGGCACTCTACTATCTGCCCCTTCACATAAAGAAATTTGATCAATGTCTGCAACCAAAATAAAAGCTTCTTAAAGACAGGGACTATGCCTTATATTTAATACTTCAGGTTTTCGACAAATGTTTTTGGAATGAATATACATATAAATGAATAGGTGAATTTCTCAGTCCTCTTTAGTCAGACCTTTAATTACTACAGAGAACTTTCAGTGTGAAAATGCCCTTCCCTGAAGCAGATCAACTACTCATCTGTAACTTGTAGTCTTAAAGAGCTGGCTGGGACACAGAGAAGTTACATGATCTGCCCAGGATTGTACAGATGGTGTTCCTCAGAAGCAGGACTGGAATCCTTGTCTGTCTGACTTTAAGTTAAAGGAACTTTATTTAATTTCTTAATACTTAGTTTACTTAATTAAACCTTTCATGTTCAGGAGGACACTATTTTGTGGAGAAGTCACATCATTTTCTTTTTTCATTTTTTTATAGGAAGGAAGACTCTTTTGGTAATGATGACTTAAGGGCTCAGAACCACAAAGAACTGGGTTCAGATCCTGACTCTAATATATATAGGTTGTATGGTCATAGACAAGTCACTAAACTTTCTAGTGACCTCAATCAAATCTCTAAAACTATAATGTTACAGAAAATTTCCTGGAATTTCCTCAGTGGGAGGCCTTGACACCAGTAAAATCATAGATCCAGACCAAAAAAACAAAGATTGAAATGCTTTCATTCTTTCAAGTATTTATTAAATGCATTCTATGTGCAAATCAGTGTTCTCTATGCTATGACTACAAAGATAAAAAAAGAGAGAGTCCTTACCATCAAGAATTTTACATTTTACTAGAGGGTTGTGATATCTACATAGAAAAATAAATAAGTTGTAGCATGCATTAATTTTTATTAATAACACATTTAAATAGCACTTTAAGGCTGATCAAGTACTTTCTTCATAACAGTGAGAGTTTTTACTGAAAATATTATTATCCTTATTTTACAGATGAGGAAACAGATTTGGTAAAGTTAAATGATTGGTAAAGTTAAATGATTTACCTATAATCACAACGAGTAAGTGTCAATACCTGGATCTAAAACCACATTTGGATGAAATAAAAATCCAATGTTCTTTTCATTATACCATGCCTTCCTTTTTATAGACCTAAGAGCTTGTTTTCTGTTATTACTAAAAAGTTTAAGGTTATGTGTACATGAACCCAACATAACAATTAAGTCTGGTCATAGGCCTATAGATCTAGAGATAGAAGGAAACTTAGAGGCAATTTGATTCAAGATCTTCATTTTACAGATGGAGAAACTGAGGCCTAGACAAGTTAAAAGGCTTTGGCCAAGTTCACACTAGTTGTGTCAGAGATGAGATTTGAACCTCTACCTCCAGAGCCAGAGATTATTCCATTATACCATACTGAAGTTCCATTTTAAAAATCAAAATTTAAGTTGACTATTTGGAACAGATTAGACAAATTATTGGGGCAGGTAAGTGAGGCCTGGTAGAGTGCCTGGGCTGGAATTACGAAGACCTGAGTTGAAATCTGGCCTCAGACACTCACTAGCTGTATGATCCTGGGCAAGTCACTTAACCACGTTTGCCTCAGTTTCCTCATCTGCAAAATGAGCTGGAAAAGGAACTGGCAAACCACTCCATTATCTTTGCCAAGAAAACCCCAAATGGAGTCATACAGCTGAAAAATGAGTAAACAAGAGTAAATTGTTGGATTGGTCGGCTAAATTGATGTTTTAAACCTACTATGAATGAAGTTGGTGTAATAGGTAGAGCGCTGGAATTGTAGTCATCTAGGCTTGGATTCAAAGTCTACTTTGGACACTTACAAGCCATGTGACCCTAGACAAGCTCTCCCAACCTGTTTTCGCCTCTATAAAATGGAGGCATTTGTAACATCTTATAGAATTACTGTGATGATAAAAAAGAAATCACGTATGCAATTCAAATGTGATAATGTATGCAAAGTATTTTGCAGACCTTAAAGTGCTACATAAATGTCAGTTATTATTATGTAGTGTATATTATGTTTGAATATAGTATGGTATACAGTGATTTTTCTATATAAGCTCATTTAGAATATTAATCTCCTTTTGAACTGTTAAGTGCTTTTGAGGATTTAACATGTGAAACAATAGCAAAGAATGATTTTGCATATCTCAGAAATTTAAAGAAAAGAAGTTAAAGACTTTTCAAGTCATTCTTTGTGTCTCATTTGAAAAGAATACCAAATTTTGCTGGGCTTTTGAAGTTTGAAAAGTCATTTGCAATTTTTGTGAACCAGTAACATTAAGCAGAGTTAGATGTCAGCTAAAGAAGGCTGTGTTTTAAAAAGGAGAATTTTGTTGGATTAGTTTAGAAATGTTATAGAAATCTACAAAATGAGTGAAAATATTCAACAGACAATTCTTACATGAAAGGCATCATTGTATAGGGGAGAAAATACTGCATCTTTAGAAAAATCATGAGTCTGGTAAGTCCTTTAACCTATCTGAGCTTCAGTTTATTCATCAGTAAAATGAAATTAATAATACTTGCATTCGCCTGCTTCGGAGTATTATTGTGAATTCAAGTTCCCTAGAGGAATCCTGCTTTTACTTTTTGTTTATATTCTTCAGCATTTAGTATAATTCCTGGTGTACATTAAACACAATTCATTCTCTAGTTGATTGCGAGGAAACCATTTTGTAAACTGTAGAGCGTAACATTAAAATGAGCTATTATTATAAGATTATTGTGATTACTGTATTTCATTTAATGTGAACAAGGGATACATAAAAATTTTATTTTATCTCATTTTCTGTATGCCCGTTTTTATTTATTATATCTACTCTATGTCTATAATAATGGGAAATATATATATATATATATATATATACATATATATGTCGTAAAGTAAAAGTGGTACAAATGCTCTAATAATTGAGCCTTAAGTGTCAAATAATGGGAATATAATTTGCAATTTGGATGTTCCACTGCTAATTCAAGCTCAATATGTCTAAAAGTAGTCATTTTTTTTCAAATGAGGCCCCACTTCTGAATTCTTTATTTGGTTATTGGAACTGCTATTCTTTCAGTTACTCAGGTTTGAAATAAGTATTTTTTTGTTACTTTTCTATTGCATTCTATTAGTCACTGTCTCATTAGTTCTTTTTAAATGTCCCTTCCATTTATTTCTTTCCTTTCCCACTGACACCATCTTAGTTTTGGTGTGGATATCTTATAACCTTAATATTACAATAGTATCTTAACTGTCATCTTAACTATTTCTCACTCCTATACATTCTGTACATCATCTGTCCCGTTTAAAATCTTATTGCCTATAGGATAATCAATCTATCAGTTCATCAAAAAGCAAGCATTTGCCAGATGCCTACTATGTACCAGGCACTGGGCTAGGAATTGAGGATGCAAAAGAATGGTTCCTGCTATCAAGGAACAAATTTTATAGCTGGAAGATCTTTCATAATCTGGTTAAAAACTATTTTTCCAATTTTATAGCTCAGTATTCTCCTGTAGTAATCATATTCTGCAGCAGTCAGCATGGTCTACTCACTCCCCACCAAACCAGCTTCACACAGCCCCACCTTGCCACTTTCGTTAAGGCATACCCCTTTGCCAGGAATGTTTCTACTCACTTTATTCCTGTTCTGTCCTTTAGAATTCAGCCCACATTCCATCTCCTCAATATTACTTTCCCTGAACATAGAGATCTTGCTCTATTGCCTGAAACACTTAACCAGTAATGTAAGGAAGTCTTCGCTCCTCAGGGTGATAATAAATTTCTTGTGGTCAGGGGCTGTATTTTATACTTTTTAATATTTTCCACAGTGCCTAGTGCAGCATTTTGTGCATAATAACTGCAAATGTGTACCTCTAAGGGTAACTGATGTCAAGAATTTTCCCCCCATATACAGTATTAAAGTTGTGTATCTATTTCCCATCAACCACACTGAATGCCCTAGTATTTTTTGTATTACTGAAATGTCTGCTTTTCTGATTCTGTGAATGATCAGAGACTAAAAATATTTTGAGTTTCATTTTGTTACTTCCAAGATAACTGTGCACTGTGGACACCTGGCAAGGCAGCATAGTGTGGTAGATGGGTACTGGACTTGGAATCAGGAAGTCCTGGTTTCAAATCCTGTTTCAGACACTTACTAGCTGTGTGACCCTGGTCATGTCACTTAACTCTTTTCATCCTTTGTTTCTTCATCTATAAAAATGAGGAGGTTGGACTCAATGGCCTTTAAGGTATCTTTCAGGTCTGAATCTGTGATCCTATGAATCCAGAGATACTGGGAAAGGTTAGATTTGGGAATATTGAGGTAACGAGTGAGAATGTATAGAAAGTGGTTTAGCTGTATCTGAAAACATAGCAGAGGAGTGAGAAAGACAAGTTTTACATTCTATTAGTCACAAAATGACATTCATACAGCATGCTAAAGGATCTGATGGCAGAAAAATTCTAATCAGTTGTACTTCTAGCTAAATTTGGCTATTTGGCACTATGATGACATCCCTTGATGAATCCAATTTTGCGGTCAAGGGGCCCCATGACTAACTGAACTGACCATACTTGTTTGCTCTTTTTCGTTTCTAATTTTATAGATTTAGTCTAAGCCAACTCAGCCCAATCCAGAATTTAAACAATTCCATTCAAACACACAGGGCAGAAGTGATCTAGGCTAGTTATCTTAAGCAAACAGTTATGAAACAAGTCAGTAAACATCTATTCTCACGGGTCCCTAATGTAGAAATCTGGCATGTTGCTAATCAGATTATACATGCAATGAATCAAATTGTGATCTGCAGCTGGGTAGTCCATCACATGAGGTAGTTATTTTCCAGGAGGGCAGAATGTTTCATTTAATCCTTGTAGCTGAAAATTATTTTCAAGGTATTAAGGATGAGAAGTTAATATATACATATATACACACCCACACCCACACATATATACATATATATACATACATATATACATGTGTGTATTATAACCTCCAACTGAAATGTTTCCAGGCATTCTGCTCAAAACACTCCCAATGTCCATAAGAAGACATATTTGCCTCTCATTTCAGTGAATATCAAGATAGGTTGTCATTCAAGGCAAATATTGATCTTTGTTTTCTGAAGTCAATACTTCGCTCTTGAGTCAACAAATTCTAATAAGGACTTGTGCTGAGTGAAAAACTACAAATGGCAAAAATGACTACAAAGCAAAACTCAACATTTGAATATCTAACCCCTATTAAGGTCTTCTTCTGATGACTCATCTTGGTCTTGAGGTGACCTTAGGTTTTTGAAGGTTATGCCAATAGGACGGAAGCTCTGAAAGGTATTGCCAAGTTGGAAAAGCTTTGAGTACTGGCTTGGTGGCTGATTGTATATCCATTGTCTGAGGGCATTTGTAGACCAATGAGGACAGGTTAATCTCCCAACAGCTACAAAATCATGAACTTTGCAGTGACAGGGCATTCTCAACTAACACTAGATCACTGAGGCATTACAATCTATCTCAATCAATAGCTCAATTAACAAGCGTTTATTAAGCAAGTAGTGATACAAAAATGAAATCTCTTCCCTCAAGAAGCTTTCTATTAGGGAAAACAGTATTTACCTACGTAAGTACAAGAATGCGACAGTTTCATGGAGCCACACAGACAAGTCAAGACCGGGTGCTGTGATGTCTCTGGTCTTATTCCAAAATAAAGGATGAACATTAACAAAAACAGTAAGAATATATACAAAATACATGTGAGATAATTTTGGGATGAAGGATAACTAGGTGGGGCAATGGATAGGCACTGGGTCTAGAGTCAGCAAGATTCACATTCAGCCTTAGACCTCCTGGCTGTGTAACTCTGGACAATGTACTTAGTCACTGTTTGCCTCAGTTTCCTCAACTGTAAAATGGGGATGACACTAATAGTGCCTACTTTCCAGGATTGTTATGAAAGTTAAATAAGATCATATTTGCAAAATGCTTAGTACAGTTCCTGGCACATAGTAGATAACCTAAAGAATGTTCATTCCTTTCGCCTTTCCCCAACAATTGAAGGGATTAGGAAAGTGTTAGGATAGAAAGTGTTACTTGAGTTTTTTTTTTTTGTAAATCGTATTTTTTTTAAATTACATATAAAGATATATGCATTTTAATAAGATTTTTGAGTTCCACAATTTTATGCCTTCCCTCCTTCTTCCTCAAGATAGCAAGTGATCTGATATAGGTTATACATGTGCAATCATGTCAAATATTTCCACGTTAGTCATATTATGAAAGAAGAATCTGAAAAAAAAAGAAAAAAGCATGAGTAAGAAAAAAAACCTAAAACTAAAATAAAAGTGAAAATAGTGTTCTTTGATCTGCATTCAGAATCCATAGTTCATTTTCTGGATGTGGATAGCATTTTCCAATTGTCTTGGATCATTGTATTGCTGAGAAGAGCTAAGTCATAACTAATCATCACACAATGTTACTGTCACTGTGTACAATGTTCTGACTCAGCATCACTTCATGTGAGTCTTTCCAGGATTTTCTGAAATCTACTTGTTGATCTGAGTCTTGAAAGAAACAAGGGATTCTAAAAGGTAAAAATGAAAAGGGACCATGGGGAACAGGCAGTGCAAAAGCTGCTTCTGTAGAGAGGAGACCCATTCCTCTGGTCTTTAAAGTATTAAAACGCTAAAATGCCAATGGGATCAAACTTATGAGATGATCATCTGAAAATCTGACATGAAAATGAATTAATATAATGAATTTGAACTTCAGTGATACCATAGTGAATTTATTACCTTAAAAGTGAGCAAACATCTGAACCAGCCACACTAGTCATTTAAGGAAATTTAATAAGCTATCTGGGTCATCACAGGATTGATTTTTCTGCATAATATCTATAGAGATCCAGTAGACTTATTATAGTGAACTGAATTCACCAATCTGATTATAATAAAGTTCAATTACAAGATTGTATGAACAGAGCTATATCTAGAAATTTTGGTTCCTGATAGAAAATGTCCTGTAGGATGAAGCAGCATAAGGTGTTCCCTCTGAAATTTGGACACCAGACCATAGGAGGAGAGAGCCAAGATATCTCCCTAGAGGGAATAGGTAAAGATCCCAGGAACTTTCTGACCTCAGAGGCACTGCAGGAGAGGAGGAACACAGTGCCCTTGGGCAAAAAGGAACACCTTAGATGAAGTCTGTGCTGGGAGAAAGCAAGCAACCTGGAGTTTCCTTTTTTTTTTTAAACTAGTTTTTCTTGTTAAGTGCTAAACTTTATTGTTTCTACTTGATAAATGTTGTCAGTATTCCCAGAATTTTAGCACTTGGGGACAAAATCTCAAATACTCCCATCCCTAGTTACAGTTCTACATATGAACAGAACCTCAAAGCAAACAGGAATGAAAAGATGGGTGAACATACTCTGTTAAGGAATAAACCATTTCCTAGAGAAAGAAGGTGGGTACGTTAGGGTGCTTTTTAGGTGGGTAGGGCATGATTTATGGCTAAAGAAATGTACTAGAAAGTGATTACATTGTCCATACCCTTTAACCCACAGTTCTTGCTTGCTAGGTATCTACCCCAGGTGTCAACAACAGGAACAAAGATTTCATAATCAGTTCAAGTTAATAAGCATTTATTAAGCACTTACTTTGTGTCAGGTACTTTCCCAATTGCTAGGGATACAAAGAAAGGCTAATAATCCTTGCCCTCAAGTAGCTTATAGTCTACCAAAATATTCAGAGCATCATTTTTTTTGGTAGCAGCAAAGGAATTAGAAAGAAAATAGATGCCCATTGTTTGAAAAATAGTTAAGCAAGGAGGGGTGGAGCCAAGATGGTGGAGTAGAAAGACTCACGTATGTTAGCTCCGAACCTACAGTCCATATATTTCCTGCAAGAAGAACTCCCCACAAATTCTGGAGCACTTCAAGGTGCGCAGAAACACAGTGGAAAAGATTTCCGTTACAGAGAGCCCTGGAGAGTGGTCCCCAGGGGTCTGTCACGTCCCAAAAAGCAGAGCCTATCCCTGCGCTGCCCTGGCCATGGCCCCAGAGGAGCAGATCTGAGCAGGCTTCAGGGACGGAACCTCTGGCAGCCGGGAAGGTCCCTTCACCCACACAAGCTCCAGGTCAGTGAGAGAGACATCTGGGCTGGCCAAGAGGGGAGCAGGGTATCTCCGTGACTCTGGCCCCCTCAGGAGGCAGCGGCATAGGCAGCGGGGGCAGCCCCTGGGACTCCTGGACCAGCAGGCAGAAGTTCAGGGCCATTACCAAAGGTCTCTGCATAAACCCTCTGAGGGAACTGAGCCTGGGAGACAGCCCTGCCCCCACCCGCCCCATTATTGAAGGTCTCTGCATAAAGCCCCTGAGGGAACTGAGCCTGGGAGGTGGCCCTGCCCCCACCCGAGCACCAGAACTTAAGCTCACATTGAATAGCAGCCGCGCCTGCCGCAGAAAGTCCATTTGAATCTCAGACCCCAAGCACTAGCTGGGCGGATCTAGGCAGGGGTGGACAGGAATCTCAGAAGTCAAGTAACTGGCTGAGAAAATGCCCAGAAAAGGGAAGAAAAATAAGACTATAGAGAGCTACTTTGAGGGGGTACAGATGTTCCCGCCTTTCAATTCTGATGATGAGGAACTATTCTTACCATCAGGGAAAGATGTGGAGGTCGGGGCCTCTGTATCCCAGACATCCCAGGTGGATGTCTGGTGCGTTCAGGCCATGAAAGAGCTCAAAAAGGATTTTGAAAAACAAGTTAGACAGGTGGAGGAAAAACTGGGAAGAGAAATGAGAGAGATGCAAGAAAAGCAAGAAAAACAGGTCAATACCCTGGTAAAGGAGACCCCAAAAAATGCTGAAGAAAATAACACCTTGAAAAATAGGCTAAATCAATTGGCAAAAGAGGTTCAAAAAGCCAATGAGGAGAAGAATGCTTTCAAAAGCAGAATTAGCCAAATGGAAAAAGAGGTTCAAAAGCTCACTGAAGAGAATAGTTCTCTCAAGATTAGAATGGAACAGATGGAGGCTAATGACTTTATGAGAAACCAAGAAATCACCAAACAAAACCAAAAGAATGAAAAAATGGAAGAGAATGTGAAATATCTCATTGGAAATACAACTCACCTGGAAAATAGATCTAGGAGAGACAATTTAAAAATTATGGGACTACCTGAAAGCCATGATCAAAAAAAGAGCCTAGACATCATCTTTCATGAAATTATCAAGGAAAACTGCCCTGAGATTCTAGAACCAGAGGGCAAAATAAGTATTCAAGGAATCCACCAATCACTGCCCGAAAGAGATCCAAAAAGAGACACTCCTAGGAACATTGTGGCCATATTCCAGAACTCCCAGGTCAAGGAGAAAATATTGCAAGCACCTAGAAATAAACAATTCCAGTATTGTGGAAATACAATCAGGATAACTCGAGATCTAGCAGCTTCTACATTAAGGGTCCAAAGGGCGTGGAATAGCATATTCCAGAAGTCAAAGGAACTAGGACTCAAACCAAGAATCACCTACGCAGCAAAACTGAGTATAATACTTCAGGGGAAAATATGGTCTTTCAATGAAACAGAGGACTTTCAAGCATTCTTGATGAAAAGACCAGAGCTGAAAAGAAAATTGGACTTTCAAACACAAGAATGAGAAGCATGAAAAAGTATACAGCAAAGAGAAGTCATAAGGAACTTACCAAAAGTGAACTGTTTACATTCCTACATGGAAAGACAATATTTGTAACTCTTAAAACTTTTCAGTATCTGGGTAGTTGGTGGGACCACACATACACACACATGTACACGTGTGCACGCACACATACACACATGCACGCACATACAGAAATAGAGAGTACAAAGTGAATTGAATAGGATGGGACCATATCTTGAAAGAAATTAAGGTAAATGGTGAGAGAAAAATGTTAGTGGGAGGAAAGAGGGTGAAATGGAATGGGGTAAATTATATCTCATTCAAGAGGCAAGCAGGAGACTTTTTAGTGGAGGGAAAAAGAGGAGAGCTGGGAAAAAAACAAGAAGTTTACCCTCATCACATTCAACTAAAGGAAGGAATAAAATGCACACTCATTTTAGTATGAAAACCTATCTTACAATACAGGAAAGTGGGGGAAAAGGAGATAAGCAAGGGGGGGGGGATGATGGAAGGGGAGGGCAATGGGAGGAGGGAGCAATTTGAAGTCAACACTCGGGGAGGGACAGGATCAAAAGACAGAGTAGAAACAATGGGGGGCAGAATAGGATGGAGGGAAATACAGTTAGTCTTATACAACACGACTGTTATCGAAGTCATTTGCAAAACTACACAGATATGGCCTATATTGAATTGCCTGCCTTCCCAAAGGGAATGAGCTGGGAGGGAGAGATGGGGAGAATTTGGAACTCAAAGTTTTAGGAACAACTGTTGAGTATTGTTGTTGCTACTAGGAAATAAGAAATACAGTTAATGGGGAATAGAAAGTCATCTGGCCCTACAGGACAAAAGAGAAGATGGGGACAAGAGAAGGGAGGGATGATAGAAGAGAGGGCAGATTGGTGATAGGGAAAATTAGATGCTTGGTCTATTGGGTGGGGGGAGGGGATAAAAGGGGAGAAAATTTGGAACCCAAAATTTTGTGAAAATGAATGTAAAAAGTTAAATAAATAAATTTTTATTAAAAAAACAAGAACAATAGTTAAGCAAATTGTAGTATATAAATGTAATGGAATATTATTTAGCTATAAGAAATAATGAATATTGTAAATATAGAGAAACATAGGAAGATATATGATCTAATTTAAAGTGAAGTTAGTAGAACCAGTAAAAATATGTATAGTGAATATAATAATGTAAATGGAAAGAACTCTGGCATAGGGTAGATGTTTTGTTGTTCAGTTGTGTCTGACTCTTCATGACTACATTTGGGCTTTTCTTGGCAAAGATACTGGAGTGGTTTGCTATTTCCTTCTCCAGGTCATTTTGTAGCTGAGGAAACTGAGGCAAACAGGATTAAGTGACTTGCTTAGTGTCACCCAGCTAATACGTCTGAGGTCACATTTGAACTCAGGGTTAAGAATCTTAGTCTTAGCACTCTATCCACCGTGGCATCTAGTTACCCATAGTAGATGCCTAATAAATGTTTATTGATTGATTGAAATTGATTATTGTATAATGATAATGATGAAGTATGGCTTCAGAGAAGAATTAAAGAAATATACCTTGATTTTTGCCAAGGTGTGTACATGTGTGTGTGTGTGGGGTTGGGTACTGTGGGGATTACGTATACATTAAATGTAATAATAATAAATTTATGATTAAATATACAGCCAGACACAGCTGATGTGTTGGTTTTGCTCAAATTGCTATTCTCATTGTTTAAAAAAATCTTTGTTACAAGAGGTAGCTCACTGGGATGGGGAGGAAAGAAGCAATATATTCTGAAATAAAGGTGATGGAAAAGCAAAGTATGTCAATAAAAACATTTTAAAAATTTAAAATAATATACCAGAATGAGAGATAATTATGTCTAGCCTAGCTTTTGTTATATGTATAAAAGCACAAAAGTAACAAGAATTTCATATTTTCCTTTTCCTCAGTCTTCCTAAAATGAGAATACTAGTATTTTGTATGGGAACAATTGACATCAAACATATCAGCATAGTAGAATCAATAATATTTGTATTGTTTCAGAGAAAAATAGTCTGGAGTTATGCAAATCCAGGTAATATGGATTTTTTTTTCTATACTCGCTTTTCCTTATGATAGAAGAAATACTGTAGGGCTAAAGAAGGGCAAATATATTCATTTTCAAAAAATTAGAAAGGGAAGAGCTCCATTTCAGCTTTTGACAAAATTCTAGAATATTGTTAAAAAGATGGCTAGTGAATAGCTGAAAAAAGAAGCAGTGATGAGAGAAATGATTTTTAATTACCAATAATTTGGGGAGACCCAGAGTTCTCCCCTTCTTTTAAAATCCTAATTTTAAAAAGATTCAGTCTCTTGGAGGACAATTGCTGATAAAGAGATTGGATTAAATTTCTTGCTCAAGACCCCAGCCTGGTAGAGTAGCCATTGTCTTCCACTCAGGCTTGGGTGAGGGATACATTCTTTGAATAGGTTGTCTAAAGCTGGGTGAGGTTGGGTGTAGAGATGAATGTCTCTGTCCAATGATGACATGAAGTCACTCTCAGCACCTCAATGAACGCCTAATCTTGTAAGAGTATGTAAACTGTGAACACACTGCCATGACTGTCTTTGGTCTCAGAGAGAGATGGCCGAAAGACCATCCTTTTGTTAAAAATGTGATTGCCTTATTAATAAAATTATTACATCACCCAGAAACTATGTCTCCAATGAACCTTTTTAATGGGCACAGTGATCAAAAAGAGTCATCAAGAGTAAGCTATGTTGGGGGAGGAGCCAAGATGGTGGAATAGAAAGATACACATATGCTAGCTCCTAACTCACAGCCCATAAAATACCTGTAAAGAAGAACTCCCAACAAATTCTGGAGCAGCGAAAGCCACAGAACAACGTAGTGGAGGAGATTTCTGTTCCAGAGAGCCCTAAAAAACCAACACCAAAGGTCTGTCACGCACCAGACAGCAGAGCCCAGCCCTGCCTTGGTTGTGCAGCACCAAGAGGAGCAGATCTGAGCAGGCTTCAGGGATGGAATCTCCAGCATCCATGCAGGTCCATCCACCCACAGATGCCAAAGGTTAGTGAGAGAGCCTGTATGGCTGGCTGAGAGGGGAGTGAGGTGTCCCCATAACTCAGGCCTCCTCAGGAGGCAGCAGTGGAGGCAGCAGCAGACAGGAGCTCCCAAAGCAGGCAGGAGACCAGATCCATTGTTGAAGGTCTCTGCATAAATCCCCTGAGGGAACTGAGCCCTGTGAGGTGGCCCTGCCCCCACCTGAGCAGCTGAATTTAATCTCACACTGAATAGCAGCCCCAACCCTGCCAAAAGCCCTGAGGCTGGGAAGCAGCCTTTGAATCTCAGACCCCAAGCACTAGGTGGGCAGATCTGGAGGTGAGGTGGGTGTAGAAAGGAATCTCAGAAGTCAAGTAACTGGCTGGGAAAATGTCCAGAAAAGGGAAAAAAATAAGACCATAGAAGATTACTTTCTTGGTGAACAGATATCTTCTACCCTCCTTTCTGATGAGGAAGAACAATGCTTACCATTAGGGAAAGACATAGAAGTCAAGGCTTCTGAATCCCAAACATCCAAAATAAATATTCAATGGGCTGAGGCCATGGAAGAGCTCAAAAAGGATTTTGAAAATCAAGTTAGACAGGTGGAGGAAAAACTGGGAGGAAAAATGAGAGAGATGCAAGAAAAGCATGAAAAGCAGGTCAACACCTTGCTAAAGGAGACCCAAAAAAATGCTGAAGAAAATAACACCTTGAAAAATAGGCTAACTCAATTGGCAAAAGAGGTTCAAAAAGCCAATGAGGAGAAGAATGCTTTCAAAAGCAGAATTAGCCAAATGGAAAAGGAGGTTCAAAAGTTCACTGAAGAAAATAGTTCTTTCAAAATGAGAATGGAACTGATGGGGGCTAATGACTTTATGAGAAACCAAGAAATCACCAAACAAAACCAAAAGAATGAAAAAAATGGAAGAGAATGTGAAATATCTCATTGGAAAAACAACTGCCTGGAAAATAGATCCAGGAGAGACAATTTAAAAATTATGGGACTACCTGAAAGCCATGATCAAAAAAAGAGCCTAGATATTATCTTCCATGAAATTATCAAGGAAAACTGCCCTGATATTCTAGAACCAGAGGACAAAATAATTATTCAAGGAGTCCCCCAATCACTGCCTGAGAGAGATCCAAAAAGAGACACTCCTAGGAACATTGTGGCCAAATTCCAGAGTCCCCAGGTCAAGGAGAAAATATTGCAAGCACCTAGAAAGAAACAATTCCAGTATTGTGGAAATACAATCAGGATAACTCAAGATGTAGCAGCTTCTACATTAAGGGTCCAAAGGGCGTGGAATAGCATATTCCAGAAGTCAAAGGAACTAGGACTCAAACCAAGAATCACCTACCCAGCAAAACTGAGCATAATACTTCAGGGGAAAATATGGTCTTTCAGTGAAACAGAGGACTTTCAAGCATTCTTGATGAAAAGACCAGAGCTGAAAAGAAAATTTGACTTTCAAACACAAGAATGAGAAGAAGCATGAAAAAGTAAACAGCAAAGAGAAGTCATAAGGGACTTACCAAAGATGAACTGTTTACATTCCTACATGGAAAGACAATATTTGTAACTCTTGAAACTTTTTAGTATCTGGGTAGTTGGTGGGATTACACACACACACATACACACATGCACACACACACAGAGCACAGAGTGAATTGAATAGAATGGGATCATATCTTTAAAAAATGAAGTTAAGCAGTGAGAGAGAAATGTATTGGGAGGAGAGAGGGAGAAATGGAATGGGGTAAATTATATCTCATTCAAGAGGCAAGCAGGAGACTTTTTAGTGGAGGGAAAAAGAGGAGAGCTGAGAAAAAAAACAAGAAGTTTACCCTCATCACATTCAACTAAAGGAAGGAATAAAATGCACACTCATTTTGGTATGAAAACCTATCTTACAATACAGGAAAGTGGGGGAGAAGGAGATAAGCAGGGTGTGGGGGATGATGGAAGGGAGGGCAATGGGAGGAGGGAGCAATTTGAAATCAACACTTTTGGGGAGGGAAATGATCAAAAGAGAGAATAGAAGCAATGGGGAACAGAATAGGATGGAGGGAAATATAGTTAGTCTTATACAACACGACTATTATGGAAGTCATTTGCAAAACTACACAGATAGGGCCTATTGAATTGCCTGCCTTCCCAAAGGAAATGGGTGGGGAAGGAGGGATGGGGAGAAGTTGGAACTCAAAGTTTTAGGAACAACTGTTGAGTATTGTTCTTGCCACTAGGAAATAAGAAATACAGGTAATGGGAATAGAAAGTTATCTGGCCCTACAGGACAAAAGAGAAGATGGGGACAAGGAAAGGGAGGGATGATAGAAGAGAGGGCAGATTGTTGATAGGGGCATTTAGAATGCTTGGTGTATTGGGGTGGGGGGAGGGGACAAATGGGGAGAAAGTTTGGAACCCAAAATTTTGTGAAAATGAATGTAAAAAGTTTAGTAAATAAATTGGTTATATAAAAAGAAAAAAAAAGAGTAAGCTATGTCAAACTCACCTTATTTTCTCTTTTGAAAGGGTAGATACAAGGATTACAGTAGATATATTTCTTTTTCTTTTGTCCAGATCTGTGATCTCATCAATATGGGGAATTATACATATACAAATGGATTAATATGTAAAGTACTTTGCAGACCTTAAGATGTGATGTAAATGCCCCTTCTTCTCATTCTATAGACTAGAAACTACTCTGCCACTCGGAGCCTTAAAAAATTGTCTAGTAGGATGAGAGGTTAAATATGACATTCTCTCACAGTGGTGGCAGCAGTGATCATAGTGAACCCAGTTATTCCCTTCCAACACTGACGTTCTTCCTGACCCTGACTTCAACCTTCGTACAGAGCAAGTGAATTACTTCTTGGGATATTGTGTGTCAAGCATTGTTCTAAATTTTGGGAATATAAAGAAAAATCCCCAAAACAAAAACAAGACAAAATGCAACAGAGTTCACAGCATAATGGAGAAGATGACATGCAAATAACTACATACTAACAAGATATATACAGAATAAATTGTAGATAATCAACAGATGGACAGCATAGTATAGATGTAGACCAGGAAAAACTTGTAAAAGGTGGATTTTAGTTGGGAATGGAAGAAAACCAGCTAAGTCAATATAGTATTCTCCCTTAACCAGCAAATTCAATCAGTTGCCAAATACTTTCATTTCTATTTTGACAACATCTCTTGTACACTTTCCCTTCTCTCTATATACATAGCAACTACACTAGTTCTGGACCTTACCATTTTTCACCTCAACTAGTGCAACAGCCTCCCAAATGTTCAAGTCTGTTTCCACATCAAGTCATTCATTACACAGCTGATAAAATGGTTTTCCTAATCACTGCTAATCATTTTCTAATCATTTCTAATCATCTAATTGCCAATCATTTCTTAATCATTTTCCTAATCATTCCTAATCAGGTTGACCATATTATCTCCCTACTTCATAAACTCCAGTGCTCCTTATGATTTTTAAGATTCTATATGAATTCCTCTGTTTGGTGCTTCTCAACTCAACCTTTTCCTACGTTTCCTATCTTTTAACACATTGCTGTTCTGCATGTTGTGGTCTGGCCATTTTGACTCACTTGCTAGCACTCAAACATGACACTCTCTTCTGTCTCTTTAGCGCTGGCTATCCTCCTGTGCTCTCTCTTTACCTTCCTCTTACTATGTTTATTGCTTAACTGATTGAGTACTTTATTTTGTGGAAAAGATGGAGAAATATGGGCTAGATAATAGTACAGTTAGGCAAATTTAGAACAAGGTGAATGACTAGATCCAAAAAGTTGTCCATAATTCAATGTTTACTTGGAAGAAATTTTCCACTGGAGTATCCAAAGGATTAGTTCTTAGCTCTGTGCTGTTTAACATATTTTATCAATGATTTAGATAAAGGCCAAAGCATATTCAGAGTCAGAGTTCAAGAATATGTCTCTGTGTGTTTCTTGATATATATGTGTGCATATATGTATATGTGTATATATGATGTGTACATGGATGTATATATACACATTACCATATGGTACTACATATACAAAACTACCATATTTCATATACATATATATGCACGTGTATATATATGTGTGAGTATGCAGACGTGTGTAAATAGGTGTATATATATGTGTGTGTATACATGAACTAGCCCCCATCATATTACTGGTGCAGGGTAAAGGAATGTATGGTTACAAGATAGAGTTGAATGGGATCTCCACCATAGAAAATCTTTGTTTGCTCTTGTTCATTCAGAATTCTTGGGTTCCTTTCTTCTTTACTCACAAATATTATCTCTGTCTCAAACTGGTGTCTATTATCTGGAGCCCCAGAAAATTGGTTTGTATTTATTATCCCCTTGGTGTATAACTGCCTACAGTTATAGTGGTAATAGAGGATTAAAACAAAGCAGATAAATAAACTTGTATGGGAGATACATGAATGCTCATACCATGTCATATTAATAGTACCTTGCAATTTGAGGTCACTCTACAATTTCAGAATATCTAAATTTAGTCCTCAAAAGTCATCCTTTGAGGCAGGCAGATCTGGTGGTATGGTCCCCCCTTTTAAAGGTCATAGAATTTTATCATTGGGAAGAAATTAATCTGGAGTCTGTGTTGTTATTTTTTAGCATTTTGATAACCATATTTCAATATAATTGGTTTCCTTTGTAATCCTATCTATTTTTATTTTATGCATTTAAAAATATTATTCTGAGAAGTCAGTCAGGCAATAAGCATTTATCAAGCATTTACTGTATGCCAGGCACTGTGCAAAGCACTGAGGTCAATAGATTTCATCAGGCTTCCAGAGGTGACCATGACACAAAAATGGTTAAGAATTTTCTGGTTAGGAAAGAGGTTTAAGAATCCCTTAAATTTACAGATCAGGAAACTGAAGCTCAGAGAGCATCAGATCACTTAGCTAGTAAATGGTGGAGTCAGATTAAACGCATGAGTTCTGACTCTTAATCTAGCATTCCTTCCGCTTTTCTCCACTGCATCTTTTACTATAATCTCTGTGCCTGCTGTCAACTGCTTTCAATTAAAAAAAAAGTTTCCTGCTCTAAAAACCAGCTATAGATACTGAATTTGTGCACTGCATGATCAAAATTTCAACAGTGAGTGCAGATGACATCTGTGCTTATCTTTGGAGCTCCTGCCCTAGGGCCAACCTCAGCTGGTTGTTGACTGAGTGAGTTCCAACTGGCCCACTTAGCTTTCTGTAGCTGTGGTCTGGTCTCATCTTCGCATCCTATACATCTGTTTTGCTATCTGTTTGCCACCACAGGCACACTACCCATAGACCACCCCATCCTTCTCTACCTTGCTTTTCACCTCTTGTTCCACACACAAAGCAATCAGTACTAGCTTTGCATCATGCTGCCTCTCATTTTCAAAAATTAAGTTTATTTATTTTTAGTTTTCAACATTCACTTCCATAAGATTTTGAGTTCCCAATTTTCTCCCCATTTCTCCCTTCTCCCCAAGGTGGCATGTAATTTTATATATACTATACATTCATATTAAACCTATTTTCATATTAGTCATGTAAACAAGAATTAGAACCAATGGAAGCAACCATGAGAAAGAAGAAAGAAACATAAAGCATGAGAGCAAATAATCTGCTTCCATTTGCATTCAGACTCTGTAATTCTTTTTCTGGATATAGACAGCACTTTCCATCATGAGTCTTTTGGAGTTGTTTGAGATCCTTGCATTGCTAAGAAGAGATGTCTGTCAATGTCAGTCATCACACACTGTGGCTGTTACTGTGTACAATGTTCTCCTGGTTCTGCCCACTTTACTCAGCATTAGTTCATGTAAGTCTTTTCAGGTTTTTCTGAAGTCCACCTGATCACCATTTCTTATTGCACAATAGTATTCCATTACAGTCACATGCTACAACTTGTTCAGCCATCCCCCAACTGATGGGCATTTCCTCAATTTCCCATTCTTTGTCACCACAAAAAGAGCTGCTATAAATATATTTGTACATGTGGGTCCTTCTCCCATTTGTATGATCTCTTTGGGAAATAGACCTAGAAGTGGTATTACTGGGTCAAAGGGCTGCCTCTCATTTTTTTTCAGCCAACATCTCAGGTATTCCCCCCAGTTTAGTGTCACCTCCAAATTTAATCAGCATGCTATCTATGCTTCCATCCAAGTCACCGTTCTTTAGCACAAGCCCATGGGCAGATCCCTGGAGCACTCTACTAGTAGTCTCCATCCAAGGTGATTTTGGTTCACAAATAACCATCTGAATCTTTTCATTCAACCAGGTTGGAAACCACCTAACTGTACTCTCCATCTAGACTACTCTCCATCTTTTTACATAAGGATAATTTGAATGATTTTGGGGGCATTTATAAATGAGGCAACTGAGGCTTGTCTCTCTCAACCAAGAAGCTATAGGGAGAACTGGGAAACTGACAGAAGAGTCTCTCTCTAATACTGTCCATTCAGCCTGTTACCTTGAGAAGAAAAGAGGACAAAGTCTTGAACGCTTGAGGAAACTTTAACAGCCTCATCAGGATCTCAAAGTAGATTAAACAGACCTAATTTCCCTCCCCATGACAGGCTTATAGCTCTAGAGTTGGAAGAGGGATCTCAGCGGCTATCTAGTTCAACCCTACCTTGTTTTTGCAAATGACAAAGCAAAGGCACATACTAGTAAATGGATTTGTCAAATCTCACACAGGGGATAAGCATCTGAAGCAGGATTTGAACCTAGGTTCTCTAAATTGGGAGTCAGTGCACTTTCACTTGTACTAGACTGCCTGCTACTTCCTGGAATCCCTAACTTCCTTCCAGGAAGGAAGTCACCTCCCATAGGAAGCCTTTCTTTATACTTCCAGATGTCAACGTTTGGTCTCCCCCAACAAATTACTTTGCATTTATTTTGTCCCTTTGTATTTACTTTACTTATCCATGATTATTTTGTATCCTGCTCCCCTTCCTTCCTTCCTTCTCTCCTCCCAGTAGAATATAAGCTCCTTGAGGACAGAGACTGTCTCGTTTGTCTCTTTATTCCCAGGGTCTGCAAATAGTGGGCTTTTAAATACCTGGTTAGTTCAACTGAATGAAGATACACTGAAAAGACTAATGGGTTTTAAAAATACTTAATGACTCAAAAATCTAAATTTACATTCCCGAGAGCCATAATACATAAAAATTTACCCAAGTGAATCCAAATTGGTGTAAAGACGCTAAGTTTCTTCTCTACCAAGCAGGAAAATGAGGTGCATAGAATAGTGTTGAGAAGGAGGAAAGGGTATTAAATACAGAAGTAGCAGATGGGATTTTCCTTGTGTTGACCTCAATAACACAGAAAGCACATGTTAGCAGGATCTCATTGTTTAGTCACTGTTGATTGGGTACATGGTTCTCTGCAAAATGAAAGCTGAAATGACAAGGGCTCTTCCCTGAGGAGCTTAACAGTTCAAATTAGACATAAGCTCGGCTGAACAAAATGAGACACAGCATAACAGTCGGCCCCGTAATTGAGTCGATGTGAGAGGAGAGGTCAGTCCTAGAACTGTACACTGAAAAAGTCTTAAAGGAGACTTGAAATAAGAGATTTCTGAGCAAGGAAGCCTTGAGGGAGGATGGCTCAACCCCATGAGAGCAGGTGACATCCTAATGAAGGAAAAAGGAAAAAGGCAATAAGAACAAAATGAAAGTGAGGTATTTTATAGGACATTAGGCCTGGAATCTTATAGATGATTTATAGCTCTAGCTATTAGCAAAGCTTAACTATTAGAACTGTCAAAAAAATACAATGTGCCTGGACACAACTCTTCACTCTAGGTCTCTGGCAGAGGTTATGTGCCCATTTGTTAGCTATGGGTTGGATCAGATTATTGCTGAGGTCCATTCCAACTTTCAAATTATGTGATCTCTTCCACACCCCCATTCTACTGCCAGTTTAATCCAACAAACCAATGAATTGCCTTCTATGGTCAAGGCACTGAGCTAGGTGCAGGAGATACGAAGAAAGCCTGGATATGCGCTTTGCTCCCAAGGAATATACAGTCTGATAGGAGGTTAAAAAACGTACACAGATAACTCTGACATAAGGGAATGAGATGACTAAAGGAAAGACCGAGAGAAAATGCTTTGATAACTCTAATAATGGAGAGATGACAAATTTGACAGAGCCTTATACAGCATTCATTCAGTTCTTTTTCAGTCATGTCTGAATCTTCATGACCCCATTTGGGCTTTTTTTGGCAAAGATACTGGAGTGGTTTGTCATTTTCTTCTCCAGATCATTTTTACAGATGAGGAAACTGGGGCAAACAGGGTTAAGTGACCTTCCCAAGGTCATATAGCTAGTATCTGAGGGGAGATTTGAACTCAGGAGCTTCCTGACTCCAGGTCTGGCACTCTATCTGTTGTGTCAAAATAGCTGCCCTTTACACAGCATGGGTATTTGGTAAATTCTGAATGATTTTATTTGAGTTGCTTTGTCTTTGGCTGCTGCAAGAGACCTTTAAAATAGTGCTTTTTAACTTATTTTGTGTGTTATGGACCCCATTGGCTGTCTGGTGAAACCAATGAATCCTTTCTCAGAATGATTTTAAGTGCACAAAATAAAATACATGGGATTGCAGAAGAAGCTAATTATGTTGAAATAAATTCTAAAGCAGTTTTTTAAGAAAACCCACCAAATTCCCTGACCAATGCCAGGATTTATATGATGATATAAATGATGATAGGGCTCAAAGGTACCTCAGAAACTATCTAGTCCAACTCCCTCATTTTCTTGTTGAAGTATCTGAGACTCGTGGAGTTAAAGGGATTTGATCTATGTCATACAGACAATAAGATTTGAAGAATTTGAACTCAAACAGGTCTTCTGCTTTCAGAGTTCATGTTTTCTTTCCTACGTAGTATTTCCTAAATATCACATTTGATCATGTCATTCCTTTTGATCTCTTTTCCTTGAGTTTATGGTCAAGGTATGAAGGAAACAATAACAAATGTTGCATCCTCCTGGTATCCTTTGATCTGATGAGAAAATGGAAAAACAACTGGTGAGAGGGAAAAGAAAATTATTCTATTTATTCTAACTATTTAATCTGTAATAGTGGTAACTACCATATCTCCATACACTGATCAGTTAAGACCGGAAGGGTATGTGTTTCCCTTTTCCATTCATTCCACCATTCTGTGTTTTGTTCTTTGACATTCTCAATAGGCATAGAGCCAGAGTACTTATCAAAGAGTGTCCCTCTCAATATGACTTCGACTCATTTCCCATGATCCCATTTTCACAAAATCACAGAATATCAGACTTGGAAGGGGCTGCATACCATCAAGTCCAACCTATATCTAAACATGATGCACTGTTGGTGGAACTTTGAATGGGTACCACCATTTTGGAAAGCAATTTGGAATTATATACAAAAAAGTTACTTAACAATATATATTCTTTGACCCAACTATACCACTGCTATGCCAATGAATCAAATAAATAGGAAAAGGTCTTATATGTCCAAAAATATTTATAGTAGCTCTTTTTATGGTGTCAAAAAAACCCCTGGAAATGAAGATTACTTCAGCCATAGAACTCAGTTCTCCTTGGCACCCACTCTTCCTGAAATACCTCTCTTCCTTCCTCTGATTTTGTATCCCTTTTGTATATGATGCTTACTTTTTGTTTTACGTAGATATTTTCTATGATATTAAAAAAGGTCTATGCCTATACTTGGTAGAGGTTTTTTTAAGCGTAAATGAGTATTATATTCTAGCAAATGCTTTTTTCTGCAGCTATTGAAATGACCATATTATTTTGGACTTTTTGATTTTTAATACAGTTAATTATATTGAGTGCTTTATTAATATTGAGTGATCCTTATATCCCTGGTATAAATTCCACTTGGTCATAATGAATGATTTCTTGGATAAATCACTGAAATTTGTTTGATTGGATTGACCTAAAGTTTTCTTTCTGTGTTTTATCTTTCCCTGGTTTAGGTGTTAGGATTATATATCTCATAAGAGAATTCTGGTAGACTGTTTTCTTTGTCAGTATTTGAGAATAATTTGTAACGTATGAGTACTAACTGTTCTTTAAAAGTTTGATAGAATTCTCCTGAGAACCCATCAATATCAAGAGTCTTTTTCTTTGGTAATTCCTTTATAGACGATTTATTTTTCTGAGATTGGGTTATTTCAAATCTCTATCTGGTCTTCTAATAGTTCAGGTATTTTATATTTTTGAAGGTATCCCTCTATTTCTTCTAGCTTCTATGTTTTGTTACCATGTAATTGTGCATAATATGTTCTAATTATTCTTTTTATTTTTTCTGGTTTTACTGTGATTTCACCTTTCAGTTATTTTTCAGTCATGTCTGACTCTTTGTGACCCTATTTGGGGTTTTCTTGGCAAAGATTCTGGGGTGATTTGCTATTTCCTTCTCCAGCACATCTTCCAAATGAGGAAACTGAGGCAAACAAGGTTAAGTGACTTGCCCCAGGTCACACAGCTTTAGGTGACTGAACACAGTTGTGAATTCATGGAGATGAGTCTTCCTGACTTCAGGGCTGGCACTCCATCTACTGCACTACCTAGCTGCCCGATTTTACCTTGCTCATTTCCTATTTTATTGAAGTTTTTCTGCTGTCTTCTTTTTAATTAGGTTAGTTAAGCATTTGTAAATTTTATTGGTCTTTTCAAAGAATCAGCTTTTAGTTTTATTAATCATTTCTATGGTTTTTTGTTTCCAATTTAGCTCCTCTCATGTTTTTTTTTTTAGGTATGTCAACTTTCTCATTTTTTAAAATGTATATTCAACTCATCAATCCTGTTTCTAGAATATATATTTTACCATGTTTCTTAGGATATGATTTTTCCCCAAGGACTAATTTCATTGCATATTTGGTACACTATTTCATCATTACTATTTTCTTTTACAGAGTTGTTAACTGTTTCTATGATTTGTTCTTTGATCCACTCATTATTTAAGAGTTCATTGTTAAGACTTCATTTGGGTTTGTATTTTTCGTTTGTGGTCCCTGATCCAGTTGGTCCTTGGGTCTGCTAGTGTGCATGGGAGGTAAAGGAGGGTTGTTGGACAAGTAAGCATCAGTTCATGGGTTTTGATATTTGTTTGTTTGGATTCTGGGTGTCTTAGATGGTGGAGACAACTGAAGTTGCTTTATATTTGGTCCAAAATTCCTATTTTGAAGAGGTTTGAGAGATCATGAGAACTAGAGAAAATATCTAGTTCTCTGTCTGGAGATGATCTGGAGCTCAGCTGGGCATATTTGTTACAAAGAATTAGCTTCTGTTTTCTCTCTCTTTTCTTCTTCTCCTTCTCTCTCTCTTTCTCTGTGCAGTGGGGTAGGGATGGGAAGGAAATCTATAAAATAGATTTTAGCCTCATTAAAAAAACACACTTACCAAAGACGTTGGTGGCCTATTGGGACAAAATGTTGCAATACCACTTCACTGTATTAGCTTTGCTTAATTGTTATACTGTATTATAAGACAGCTATTTCTGGGTGGGGATAATCTGGAAATGTTTGTACTGTAAAAACGAAACAATAAACCAGAAAAAGAAAGCAAAGACAGCCCCATGCCTCATGAAGCTTATATTCTAATACAGGAAATAATGAACCTCTTTGTATATGCTCAAGCCTGTTAATGAATCTATTTTCTTGAACTCTTGGCTATCAGTAGGCTCCCTTTGCCCCTTAAGTCTTCATGCCACTGCACTGTTGATCTACATTTTTGAATCTTGGACAAACCTCTTGCCTCTGGCCTTTTCTTGCTGGTTAGCTCACATTAACTGCTTTGTTAATGGAAACCATTGCCTTAAATGACCCATTTTTTTCCCTTGTGGACCCTCCTTAGTGGAGTCATTTCTGATGCAGATAGTTCTGTTTATCCTACCAATCTATTGGCACTGGAATTTGTGCTGCAAAGTGCTCTTGGTTACAACCTCTGACTGGCTCTGTGCCTGACCTCATTCCTGGGTGGTACAGAACATGTCTCAAATGAAACTTGACCAAAGACCCAGGATTCCAGTGTCTACACCATGTCTTAGCAATCTATTGCCGCCAGAGAAGAGACCACCAGGGTACCTCTGAGTTATGGGCCTAAGGGTCTTCTAATGAACCTCAGAGAAACTTCCTGCTAAACACAACATTTCCTTTCCTTTCTCCCTAGCTGACCCCAGAAATTCTTGGTTTGGCAGTATAAAAATTATAGCTATTACAGTCATTTATGTGAATTGCTTACCATTTATGCTTAATTGCCATGCAGAAAAATAATGATTATGGCTATCATTAAATGTGTGTCGGGTCAACTTTGTTGTAAGCACTATTTGATTACAACAATTCAGGCACAAGATCATGCAGACAGAAGGGGTACAGGCTTGTGGACCCTTTCAGAATAAAAAGTTATTCAGTAAGAGAAACACAGAACTATGTGCTTGCCAGCCACTTCTCTCAGTACCTCTTTGCTTCATTCCCCATGTATTCCCTCCTTCCTCAACACCTGTCCTGCACCTTCCTGAATGAACTGTACACCAGTGTCTGATAACTACCCCTTTGCTCTCCAGTGATAATAAATTGCCCATCCATTTGATTATATTCTGAAGGAACTGTGCTTTGAACTTCAACATCTGCCTGTATATCCCTATAGGTTGCCCATCTGTTTGAATATCCTGACCAATATATTCTTTGAACACTAATTTAGTTTCCTATTAACTTCAGTGTCCAAAGTACCGGTTTCCTGAACCTGGCTCCACACTCTATGACCCAGGATCTAGTAACACTAAACTGTCCATGGTATCTCAATATTCACAGTTGGTTGTCACTATTGTGTGCTCATCTATTTATGACTTTAATCAGGGAACAGTGGGAGAGAACACTGTTAGAGAACAGTGAAAGGGATGGTTAGGGAACTGAGAATCTGGATATTCTTTAGAATAATAGTGATACATGATTCCATTTTGGGTTTGGGTTTGAAGATACTTAGGAAGTAGCATCAAAGACTTCCAGGTCCACCTTCCCCAAGCCAGAATCTGAAGACAGACAGTTTCTAACCTACTCTTTACTTGTTTAACCCTGCCCAACATCAGGGAATATTGAGACAGAAGGAGGTGGAAAGAGTGTCAGCAGCTTTGGGGCTTGCTAAAGTCTCTTCAGCTTGAGATGAGTCTTTTCTTCCATGCTGTGCTCTGAAATTAATCTGGCTTCTGCCTGCCATGTGCTGACATAGACTGTTACTTTAGAGTTATTTAAGGCGCAGCATTTACCCTCCACAATTAGACTTTTCACTGCTCTCCCATTATTAGATCAAACAAAGTGATGCCCTGTTCCCATCTTTGAAAGCTGTGCACAGACTCCAGTTAGCCACAATATGCCCATTCTTTTGCCAGAATACTATTAGGCAATAGAGCATTTTCATAGCTTAACACTGTGTGTCCAACATATCCTTATGTCTCTTTAGAAAATATATGCAATATAGAAAACACTCATATAATTTGAATAAAAGAGAAAGTGTTCGTGAATTCCATATACTTCATTAAGATAATCTGATTTCATGTTTATCATTATATCAAGTCCGGACACATCATAGAATTCAGATCTGGAATGGTTCTTGGGCATCATCTAAGCTAAGCTCTTTATTTTTGTGGATGAGGAAACTGAGGGTCATAGAAATGAAATGACTTGATTAAGGTCATTCAGATAGCAAGTAACAGAATCAAGGTTTGAATCCAGATTCTGTAGGTTTTTTAACCTTTTCTGGAGTCATGCATCCTATGGTAGCCTGGTGAAGCTTAACCCTTCTCAGAATTATACTATTAAATATAAAAAAATAATACCTAGCATTTATCTAGCACTTTAAGGTTTGCAAAGCACTTTGCACATTTGTCTCTCACAGTAACCCCATGATATAGATGCTATTATTACCACCATTTTACAGAGGGGTGAAGGTGAATATCCAGAAAGTTTAAGTGACTTGGTCAGGGCCACACAGGTAGTGTTTAAGGCAAAATTTGAACCTGTCTTCCCAACTCTAAATCTAGTGCTCTATTCATTATATTACCTAGCTGCCTTATATAAATAAAGCACATAAGAATCCAAAGAAAATAATTATATTGAAATAGTTATCAAAATACATATTTTAAAAAGTCTATGGACCCTTGGTTAGAAACCCTTGCACTATATCATGTTGCTCACTTTCCCTTTAAAAATATTTTTATTGATGACCATTGTTTTTATATAATATTGTTTTTAAATAAATTTATTTTCAAATATATCTTTTCCCTTTCTCTTACCCAGTGATTTATCACTTATAACAAATAATTTTTAAAAAAGAAAGATAGAAAAACAGCTCAGCAAAATCAACAGAATATGACATCATCTGCAATATTCCATACCTATAGCATTTTTTTCATCATTTCTCTAGGGTGAAATTTCTTGATTGTTATAATAATACATGGCATTCAGTTTAATTTTTTTGGTCTTTCCATTTATATTGCTCCAGTTATTGTGAATGTTATTTTCCTCATTCTGTTTACTTTACTCTGCATTTGTCAATGTCTTTCATATTAATTTCTTATAGTAAAGTACTATTTCATTATATTGTGTCATTTGTTTAGCCTTTCCCTAATTGATTGCGTGTTTTCTCCTGTTGACTACTATATATATACACACACATATATATTTATACATACATATATAAACTTCTAAACATCTAATTCAGAGAATATAATTTGTAAGCTCTTTTATCATACAAATGAGAAAAGCAAGAGAAGGAATAAGCTGGTAGATAATGTCATTTCCTTATTGGAAAGGAAGGAGGCGATATTTCAAACAAATTATGAGATCCAACTTCTTTTGTCCTAGCATTTGAGGTAGTTATCCAGCCTAATTGTTAACCAGCTGGGCTTTTTCAACGGTGGTTCAGTTTTCTTCTCAAACAATTGGATAGTCATGAAAGAAGGAGATAGGACCGTGAAAACAGTTCTTTAGGTAACGTGGATACACTTGTCTGAAGACCACGTTATAAGTGGTCTTCTGCATTGCCTAGAGCACTACTATTCACTGCCCTAGTTTAAACTTTCAGCTAAAGTAAGAATTTATCTCTGAGTCACATCTTTCAGGGCTATATTATTAACCCCAAATAGTTCCTGGTCTGGCATTTTGATTGGATGGATAAATCATATTGATGAGAAGAAGGAGTTAGCAATGTAGTCATGTGCCAGAATACAGGGAAATACAATTAAGAATATATTTTAATATTATTTTTTGAAAATACACATTTTAAAACCATAAAATTCCATTCCCTTGAGCATGTACATATTTATTTTATGTGTTAAGTCAAATCTCTTATGTCACTTGATCTCTTTGTGTCTTTGGATATTATCAGTCACCTTCTGGACACTGTTTTCTCCCATGACTTCTATGACAAAACTTCTTTTAGCTCTCTTTCCTGCTTGGCTAGTACACTTTAGTCTTCTTTGACGAATCATTATTGCCTTCCACTTACCATGATTTGGTGTCTTCCAAGGCTTTGTCCTTGACATGAGTTCAATTATCATTTCTGTGAAGATGATTCCCAAATCTGTATATTCAGTCTCCATCACTCTTCTGAAGCCGACCTTTGGGTTGCCAGTTGCCTGATGGACGTCTTCGCTTGGATGTCCTATCCCCATCTCTAACTCAACATAACCAAAACAGAGTTGTGTCTTCCTTGCTAAACCTACCTACACGCCAACTTCTCTGTTTCTGTTAAAGACATTACCAAGCTTCCAGTCACTTAGTTTTACAACCTTATAGTCATTTTCAAGTCTTATTTCTTCCTAACCTTTCTAAATCCAATCGGAATTTTTAGAAATAGGATGAATGGAATGAGAAAAACTACATGATAACTACAACAATGTAAGTGCAAAGATAACAGCAAAGAAACCGAATGCTCTCTAATTATAGTAGCTGAATGTTATCTAATTATAGTTATATTATAAATAATGATAATCCCCAAGAAGAGATGAAAAAATGCTTTTTGATCCCTTAACTGAAGAGGTTGGGGGAATATGGGTGTGAAATATTGTGTACACTGTCAGATTCAGGTGTACTGGCAAGTTTTGCTGAACTGCTTCTTTCTTCCACTTTTTAAAAAAATTCTTTTGTTCAATGGGATAAATCTCTACTAGGAAGTAGGGGAAGGCTATCTTTGGAAATGAAGGTGATATAAACAGAAGATAGCAATAATTTTTTTTATTTAATAAAAAGAAATAATACTATAAGAATGAAAAGTTTTCAACATTTCTTTTCTGTTAAAGTCCTTTCCTATTTAATTGTAGCTGAAAAATGTGTTAGCTTTGATTACCTGAGGGCCATCTCAAAATCATGGAAACATCAGGACTCCAAATAGTGCTTTTTAAAATTTAAATGATTATGAAGTTATTTTGCTAAGTTCTTTGGGAGATGGAAGTAGTGAGAGGAAGGTCTAGGTGGTATAACGCTAGGGCCTGAAAGTCCCTTCTGATAGGAGGAACTGTGGGTAATTTTGGAGATTTCACAAAACCCCTGATATGATCCTATGCAAGGAAATATTGGACACACTAATCTTTGGTTTATTTTACTCCTCCAAAGGGCCCCTCAGCTCCCCTGCAAGCACTCAGACTAATAAAAAGAAAAGAAATATAGTAAGAGTTCTATTTATGCAACAAAAATAAAGAAGGCACCCACAATTAAGAAAATTCTCCTGCTTCTCATGTCAGTCAATGAATCAGTCAATCAACATTTATTAAATATTTACCATTTGACAAGTATTATTCAATATTCTGTCGATATAAAGACCAAAATTAAATAGTCTATGTCTCTAGGAACTTCTACTGAGAGAAACAGTGTATCCAGATAGAGGGTGTCCCAAAAGTCTTACCATAGTTTTAAGCTATGAAAATTTAATTTCCCCTCCAAAGCTTTCCCACTAATATGACTTATCCATGTGGCAATTTTAATGGTTAAATATTAAATATAATTTAAGCCACTAGAGCTTTAAGCTGCACTAAAACTTTTGGGAAACCTTGTATAAGTATTTACAAAATATATGAAAAATAAATTCAAGCCTTTAGGGAGTTGGGGAGAGGGCGCTAGTAGCTGGGGGATCAGGAAAGGCTCCCTGTAAAAAGTGGACTTGAGACAAATTTTGAAGGAAACAAGGAATTTTAAGAGACATTCTTTCCCAAACTGGGGGCTTGGGGGTAGAGGATGGATGGGGTGGGATAGACAATGCAATTATGAGAGGAACTGCAAGAAGACCTCGTGCACTTATACAGTCATCTATATTCATTAGAGTAATTTTATGTGGCTCAGGGTTTGAGCTGAGTCCTGAAGGAAACCAGGGAATCTTATTCCTCTTTGGGGAAGCATTCTAGGCATGAAGGACTACCAGAGAAGAAACAAAAAGGCAGGAGATGGAATGTTGTGCATGGTGATCAGCAAAGAGGCCATGCTTGATTATTGAACATGTGGATGAAAGATACCTGTCTTTTCTGTCACTGTGATCTGCACCATGTCATTCTCTGTTTGTGTCTTCATCTATCTGTGTTTGCCTTCTGGGGACCATATGGTCCTGGATGTCTATCAGGAAGCAGTTCATGCCTTGCATAAATACATGTTGGAAGTCTTCTCTGCACAAGGTGATAGGGATTTGTTCAATTTTTATCAGCACACACCCCATATAGAAGTGGGACCATTACCCATTTCTGTAGTTCAACTAAGGCGGCAGTATAGAAATACTGTGGATTTGGAAGCAGAAGAGCTGGGTTTAACCCTGGATCTGTTGCTGATTAGCTGTGTAAGACTTTGGATAAAATCACTTAACATCTCCAGGCTACAGCTTCTTCATCTGTAAAATGGGGGAGTTGTACTAGATGGCTTCTAAGGTCCTGAAAGCTGTAAATATATGATCCATTGATAATATAGGTCAATCTGGTACATAACTAGGCATTCATTTGGACCTTTCTGGTTATCCTTTCTTCTGAGATGCAGTACCTCAAAGGGTTATTCTGAGGACCAAATGATCTCCAGTATGCAAAGCTGTTCACAAACAGAAAAAGCTATATAAATGTGGGTCTTATTATTATGCATTGGAGTTAAGGTTTGGCCATGTTCACAGAGCATAGGGATTAAATCTCACAGTTCACAAGTTTCCAAACTATTGTTTAGTCTCCGGAGCTATGACTCCCCTCTCTAAGAAAATTACTGTGTGGTAAAGAAGAAGAACGAGAGAATCTGAACTGGGTTTTATTCTAGTTGTACTTGGTACCTTTTTCCCTCCCTTGGTGTTTTCTGTTTGCCCTGTCATCAGCTTGGGTCCCTAGATGTCTGAGTTGAAGAATTAACAATTGAAAATTCCCAAACAGATTAAAAACTCTGATCGGCGTTTAGACTCCTCAATAATGGAAATAACTCTTAGAACAAATATCATCCCGATTGTTCATCTGCATTGGATTAGAAATAAAACATTTGAAACAAGGAACAACTTTTTCATTGTTCTTTCAATATTTATCAGATGACAGGCCAACTTAACTGTTTGGAATGGGGCACACAAGTTCTGTCTTCGTGGGTTACGGCTAATTCAGTAGCACACACTCTATGACTCTTGTTTGTGGGGTTTACAGTTATGGTTCTTTGAAAGGAGTAAGAAACTTTTTATGAAGTTGTCCAATGGTGCAGATGAATCCTATGATTTTAACTTAAAAGATGTTGATGTTTCCCTCCTTCCTCTTTCATTATCTCTTATCTCTGCAGATCTATAGCTTCCCTCCTTCAGTAGAACTCCAATGGGATGATTTGTACCTGACCTGTGGTCGAGTCTTCCGAGTTCATATTGTTCTGATCCACCACAGTGTGAAATTCTGTACCTTGATTTCAACATAATGATGTCATTTTGGTCCTCTGAGAATGGACAAATGGGTTAGTTAAGCCCTTCCATCTGCCCTGAAGCACTCATTTGGAAGGAAATACCCAACTGGGCATTTATTTAGTTTTAGACTTGTAGGAGCACAGATTATAATTCAAAACCTTTAAGGCACCATAATAACTAAAACTTTATTTTAAAAACAATCCATTATGTTATGTGATTTAACCTTTGGATTAAAAGGAGCAGTCAATCTTCTTGTGTTGTTACTTTCCATTAGAGGTAGCATGGTGTAGTAGCTAGGACAGGCCCTGAAATGCTCCTTCTGGAACACACTAGCTTTGTGACCATAGGTGGGCCACTTTCTCTCAGTGCCTGCCAGTTCTCTAAGACTGGAAGTTACAGGTGCTCTACATTGCTAGAGTGGTTTTCCACCCCTCAGGTTCTCCATGACAATGAAATCACCAGTCTGGATAAATCAAAGGATCTAGTTTATATTTCCCTATGAAATTTTTTTGTGTTGTTTTGGGCAAATGACTAACCTGTGCCCCAGTTTGCCTGTCTGTGGAAAGAGAGGGAGAGATAGATAGATAGATAGATAGATAGATAGATAGATAGAGGGATGGATAGATAGATAGATAGAGGGAGAGAGACAGGGACAGAGAGAGAAAGGGAGAGGGGGGGAGAGAAAGGGAGAGAGAGAGAGAGGGAGAGAGAAAGAGAGAGAGGAGGGGGGAGACAGAGGGAGAGAGAGAGAGGAGAGAGAGGGAGGGGGGGAAGAGAGAGAGAGAAAAGAGAGAGAGAGAGATAGGTATTTAGATTAAGTAATCTCCAAATCCCATCCAACTCAGATATTCCAAGACTGTATTCACTGAGAGAGACAGAATTTGGCCAAATTTTCTCCAACATTCAGATTTAATCCACGTGAGATTTTTTAGTGGCAACATCCTGGTTTAGTTTTCTTGATGAAAAGAGTTTTGTTATGGAGATTTCTGATGAAGATTGATATTGTTGGGAGCTGGAATTAAGTGACAATTATTAAGGATGATTGTCGCTTGGTTTAAATGATAACCATCTGTTTTCCATCACACATTTAGCTTGATCAGATGGCCTGTTGTGACTGAAAGGTTATCTCTGAAGGAGCCTGGTGGCTCACCCTTTGGCTAGAAGTCTACCAGCTGTCACCACACGTGTTCACATAATAAGAACAATGACTTTTTTTATGGGGGGGGGTTTAGGGCTCAAATACTTTTTCTAAAGGGTGTGTGTGTGTGTGTGTGTGTGTGTGTGTGTGTGTGTGTTTAGTATTATTAGCTTATGGTATTTTCAATTTAAGCCTAGTGACAGCTATGCCTCTTTTTCCTTCTCATTTCTATCACTAGCAACTCCCCCCTTTCACCTTCCCCACCCTTCCACCCTTTCTCCTCCTTTTTTTTGTAGCCAGCTTCTTGGTCTGGGCCATGAGTCACTTGTACTGAAATGGATGTTGGTGCCTTTGGGGTGGTTTTGCGATTTGCTTTCATGGGAGAGAGACAGTCATTAACTGCAAACTCATCAGCAAACTCATCGTCTCTCCCTTTTCCCTTATTTCCATCAACCAGAGAAATAAGAGCTCTCTCTACACCTGGACCATGGCCTTCTTCTTTTCACAGTAGATAGTGACAGTGAGGAGAGAGAGAGAAAGAGAGACAGAGACAGAGAGAGAGAAAGAGAGACAGAGAGAGAGAAAGAGAGAGAGAGACAGAGAGACAGACAGAGACAGACAGAGACAGAAGAGAGACAGAGAGAGAGAGAGAGAAGAGAGAGAGAGAGAGAGAGAGAGAGAGAGAGAGAGAGAGAGAGAGAGAGAGAGGGAGAGAGAGAGAGGGAGAGAGAGAGGAGAGAGAGAGAGAGAGAGAGAGAGAGAGAGAGAGAGAGAGAGAGAGAGAGAGAGAGAGAGAGAGAGGGAGAGAGAGAGAGAGAGAAGCCTTTTGGCAACAGCTGTTTCTGTTTATGAGCCAAATGACAGACGGCCAGCATCCAGTAACTCTATAGCAGTAAGGGCCATGCTCCTCCACACTTTTGGAGGGAAGGGTTCAGAAGGGCACTTGGAACCATGCTTCCTCAGAAGTGTAGGTCACATAGATGCCATGTGAATATTTTGTCTCTGAATAAAAGTGGCTGATAATTATCATTAACTTCATCATTGCTGTGACATTTGTGCCATGTTCTCATTCCATACTTGGTACAATGTTTTCCTTTGAGAAGCAAACAAATCAAAAAGTACTGCTTTTTCCAGAAAGCCTGCTTCTAATATTTTGGTGGTATCAAAGAACTGGCAACAAATTGGATGCCCATTAACTAGGGAATGGTTAAACAAATTGTGGCACTTGAATATAATGGAATATTACTATACTGCAAGAAACAACAGATATTACGAAACAGAAACAGAAGAAGACTTGGGGAACTGATGCAAAGTGAAGTAGGTAGACCCAGAAAAACAGTATCTATAATGATCAAAACAATGTAAAGGGAAAGAAAAATCACCAAAGAACAATTGAAAAATAAATGCTTCAAACGTACAAAGAATAAGCTTAG
This sequence comes from Bettongia penicillata ogilbyi, assembly GCA_023548195.1. NCBI lineage: Eukaryota > Metazoa > Chordata > Mammalia > Diprotodontia > Potoroidae > Bettongia > Bettongia penicillata. Next base: position 4,482,805 of record JAJHZJ010000143.1, read on the forward strand.
CCTCAAAGAAGAGACAGAGAATACACTTCCCCCAACTTCCTTTAGGACATCAGTGATATCAGATTTTCTCAATGTATTAATCATTTTTTCTAATTTTTTCATCCTTCTTCCTTTTTTCTAACTTCCTCTCCCTCTTCCCCCTTCTTTGTGATAAGGGTTGACTCTGAAGAGGGAAGAGAAATACGGAGGGAAATTTAGGCTGTATCAAAACAAAAGACATCAAGAAAAATTTATTTTTTAAAATAAACACTGCTTCTTTCATAGGGATTTCAATTTGAATAATTTTTGTTTGTGAATTGACCCAAAAGAAATGCAGTTCCATTGAAGTGTTTCATTGTAAATGGTATGATATATCAATTACAATAATCAATAAACATTTATTATTTAATTATTAATTATTTATTAAACTCCTATTATGTGCCAGGCACTATACTAATCTCTGGGGATACAAAAGGAATCAAAAGACAACCCCTCGAGGAGCTTACAGTCTATTGGGGGAATACAACACGCAAACGAACATGAAAAAGCAAGCTACATACAGGGTAAATAGTAATTTGCAGAGGGAAGGCATTGAAATTAAGAGGGATTAGTTTTCAGGAAAAGATAGGACTTTTGTTGGAACTTAGAGAATGTCAGGTTGGACAGCAGTTGGTGCAGAGGAGGGAGGGACAGCATTCCAAGCATGAAGGACAGTCAGAGAGAATGCTGGGACATGAGAGATGGAGTGTCTTGCTTGTGGGATAGCCAGGAGGCCAGTATTACTGGATTGAAGAGTATGTGACAGGGAGTAAGCTGTAGAAGACTGGAAAGGTAGGAGGATGTGGGTAGGTTATAATGTGCTTTGAATACCAGAGTATTTTGTATCTGATCCTGAAGGTAATAGGGAGCTACTGGAACTTATTGAGGGTGATATGACTGGAGATGCTCTTTAGGAAGGAAAGGTCTTAAAAATCAAACCAGGTACTATCAATCCTGGTCCTTTATATTTTTCAAGATATTAAAGCCTATGGAGAAATAAACAGCATTTTTTTTTTAAAGAGGACGGGCTTTGCCTCATTTCTTATTAAGCCTTAATCACTGAATGGGCTCTGCCTTAATCCTACTGAAACCTATTGAAGAACTAAGCTTAAAAAGGCCAAGGTTCCCCACTGCATCTTAGGCCATCTCCACTTGTCCTGATCTATATCTGGCCACGAGACCCATATGGCTCTGGAGGTGAAAGTCAGGCTGGTGACTTTGCACAGCCCTCCCTCACTCAAATCCAATTCACTTCATGTCATGGCATCACCCAGTCCTCTTTGCAAACTAAGAACAAAGTATTGTCATATCAGCTGCTCTGCCTACTTTCCACTGAACTCGATGCCCCTCCCAGGTTAGGCACAGTCACTTCCAATCTTATCACCTCTAATCTCATCACCATGCTACTAACTTAAACCTTGACTGAACCCGCCTCCCTCAGCCTCCTCTATCCTCTGATGGGAGGACTGGAGGGTGGAATACCAAACTCCTAATGCCTTCTTTGGTAGAGAGCTGAAAATTCTGAATTTACTGCACTCTGCAACTTCCCTGTTGCCTTGGTTTCAACTAAGTGAATAAGATACACCTTGATTTCCCCTTCCTTTTCTTGTTTCCTTCTGTATATAGTCTTGCCCTGTTTGACGGTAAACTTGTGGGTAGGGACTATCTTTTTATTAGTGTAGTCCAAGTGTTTAGGACAGGGCCTAACACATTTTTTGGTGTTCAGATGTTTCAGTCATGTTTGACTCTTCATGACCCCATTGGGGTTTTCTTGGCAGAGATACTGGAGTGATTTGCCATTTGATTTTATAGATGAGGAAACTGAGGCAAACGGGGTGAAGTGACTTGCTCAGAGTCACACAGCTAGTATCTAAGGCCAGATTTAAACTCAGGTCTTCCTGACCCCAGGACCCCTAGCTGCTCCACTGGTATATATTAGAAACTTAATTATTGGATTGGGTTGAAACTGACATGAAGGAGACCTAGATTTTTAATACTGGTTGTGTAACCATGGATAGTTCATTGTACTTCTCTCAGGCTCACTTTCCTCAACTGTAGAGATGGAATAATGATTAATGATACCTATATCTTACCTCACAAAGTTGTCATGAACTCAGATGAAATAACTTATAGGAAGTAAATTATACCATATACAGCTTTGTTCAGTCATTTTTTTCTTGGCAAAGATCCTAGAGTGGTTTGCCTTATCCTTCTTCAGCTAATTTTACAGATGAGGAAACTGAAGCAAACAGGGTGGAGTGATTTGCCCAGGGTCACACAACTAGTATGTGTCTGAGGCCATATTTGAACTCAGAAGAGGAGACTTCCTGACTCCAGGAAGACCCGGGCACTCTATATACCGTGCCACCTAGCAGCCCATTACATATGGTGACTATGAATACTGAGGTAAGCAGAATTCTGGCATTTTTCTTTGTGCAATTTTTTTTGAAAAAGTTTAGATCTATAAATTACAAAACCTTTTGCTGGAAAGGTGAGCAGCTATGGGTATGGAAGATGGTATACACTTTCAGAAGTGGTCATGACATGGTTGGTTATACAGAACTGCTTTTGTTTTTTAAAAAGAATCGCTCACTAGGTAGTGAAGGGATGTGCAGTAAGGGAATACATGTAGTAATGACTGTGATGTAAAAACAAAAGCATCGATAAAATCTTTCATTTAAAAAAAGCAGTACAAAAATATAAAGTAGGACGCTGTGATAACAAGTCCTGTTATTATATGGATTCAAGCCTACCACAGGGCTAATTTAGTACAGAGAAACATAATAATTAGTTTCAGCAAAAATCTGATGGAAATAATGTTCTAGCTCTGTCCTCCAGGATTAGATTAAAGGGTTCTGGTGTATTTGACTTTAAAATATACAATAATATCTCATTTATTCAAACTTCAGTAAGTCAAAACCGGTGGTAAATTAGACAGGAGATAGGTTGAACTTTTCCTCTGCACTCTGAATGAAGATAAGAGTTTCTAAAAATATAAAAATAAAGTGTACATGAGATGTTTACATCTCTATTAGGAGATACTATCTCTTAATTACTCTAAGTAATAAAAACAAAAGCTATATTTCTTTCAAATGATTCTGTTGGGCTTCGCCTAATTTAGATAATTAGTGAAGTTTTATAGTACTAAACAACCTGTTTTCTTTGTTTTCCCTTATTCTTCAAGCACCCAACTACTCCTTAAAGTCCATCCTTTCCTCCTCAGACTTTAACTATGTCAACACTTAAATCCCAACTCAAATGCCACCTATTCCAACTGGACAATTCAATGTTTGTTATGAATTTTAGATTTGTAGCTGGGAGAGGCCTGCAAGGTTATCGATTCACTACTCATTTTATGGATGAGGGAAATGAGATCCAGGCAGGTGAAATGACTCACCAGTGGTGACATAGGGCCTGTGTGTGTGTTCATCCTTCATTGCCAAAGAAGACCATGCCATCAGAGAAATAATGACATGACTTGCACTTGACTTTGTTTCGAGTGATGGAGCACTGTGCAGGTCACCAGCCTCACTTTCTCCTACTGAGTCATCTGGATCCAGTGACTAGATATTCATCAGGATGACTGGAGATGACCTAGGATGACGCAATTGGGGTTAAGTGATTTGCCCAAGATCACACAGCTAGTGAGTGTCAAGTGTCTGAGGTGAGATTTGAACTCAGGTCCTCCTGATTCCTGCACTAGTGCTCTGTGTACTGTACCATCTGAGTGACAAAGCTAGGACCTGACTCCAGGTCTTCTGATTGCTACATCTGGTACCTTTTCTACTATACCAAGAACTTACTACTCACAAGGAATTCTGTAGGAACCAAAAGACAGAAACCAAATGGTCCCCTCCTTTAAGGAACTTACGTTGTCCTGAAAATTAGTTTAAAAACAAATAAATGATATGCTTTTGATCAAAGCAGTAGCATAAGAAATAGTTCATCAACTGGCTAAAAGAATATAGACTGTGGATCATGAAAAAGGGAAAAAATATTTATAGTAGCTCTCTTTGTGGTGGCCAAGAACTGGAAATCAAGGGAATGCCCATCAACTGGGAAATGACAACAAGTTTTGGTATATGAATGTAATGGAATACTGTTGTGCTAGAAGAAATGATGAACAAGTGAACTTCAGAAAGCCTGGAAAAACTTATACGAACTGATGCTGAGTGAAATAAACAGAGCCAGGAGAAAATGTACACAGTAACAGCCACAGGGTGCAAAGACTGTTTCTGATAAACTTAGCCCTTCACAGCAATGCAAGGACCTAAAGCATCCCCAAAGGAGTCTTGAGGCAAAATGTCATTCACCTCCAGAGAAAGAACTATGGAATCAGAGCACAGAATGAAGCAGAATACTTTCTCTTGTGTTATGTTTTCTTCTGGTTTGGTTTTTCTCATGGTTTGTCCCATTCATTTTGATTCTTCTATACAACGTGATTAATGTGAAAATGTGTTTAATAAGAACCCATATAAGATTGGATGCCACCTCAGGGGAAGGGGGAGAAAATTGAAGACTTATGGAAGTGATTGTTGTAAACTGAAAACAAATTAGCTTCATTTATTTATTTATCCATCCATTCATTCATCCATTTATTTATTTATTTATTCGTTTATTTATTTATTTATTTGAAACAGATTAGTTTTAAGAAAGGAAGTGATGGAAAAATATTATAAAGCAGATTTAAACATAAAAAAGGACTAAAGATCATGAGCAAGAGAGAGAGAAGAAGAGGGATAGTGAGTGATGGGAGAGAGAAAGAGAAAGAGAGAGAGAGAGACAGAGAGAGAGGAGAGAAGAGAGGGGGAAGGAGAGTGGGGGGGAGAAAGAGAGAGGGGGGAGAAACGAGAGAGACAGAGAGAGGAGGAGAGAGAGGAGAGAGAGACAGACAGACATACAGACAAGGCATAAGGGAGAATTTTTGTCTGTGTCTGTCTGTCTGTACATATGTATAGTGGTATTATGGGCATGTGGCATATGCCCTGAGTGTCCCAGATGGAGTTGCCATGTGGTGAATGCTAGGGAGCTGTTTCCAGGGAAATCATGATGATGTATAAAGAAAGTGCTTTGAAGAGACAGACTGTGGAGCATGTGTCATCATTCTGTAACTTGTTCTGGTTGACTCACCATGTGTTGAAGAGGGCTCTCTTTGATTGGCTGAAATTGTATTCAAAAAGTCTTGTCATCTTCAGTCACTGTCTCTTTGCCACAGGGCTGTTGGGAGAGCTTGACATCAGCAAAGGGAGTGGAGTCTTTGTGGGACGTTGTGAGTCAAAAAGCTGAGAAAGCTCCTTGAACATCTTGTGTTCTTGAGCCAGCACAACATCCGTGCCCTGAGGAGCAAGGACTGACTTTTGGGAGCGACCTTTGGGGAAGCCAATCTAGTGGTAGCTGATATGCAGGATCATCTGGCAGTCAAACAGCATCTGGAGATTAACTTTGAAATACCATTGGAGTCTAATCTACCATCTCCCTCCTTCTCCCCACCTACCCAGGGACCAAGGTGACTGGGGAAATGCTTATGTTTATTCTTGTTATATCTGTGAAGGATATTTTTTGTCCTTCATTTTTGTAGAGAACCAACGATGTCACAGGGTGATGTCTTGACTCTTGCATGAATTGGATTTAAGTGAGACAGAATTGCACAAAGTTGCCTCTCTCTTCCAGAATTATCAAAGTTGGGTGGCCAGACAAAAGTTAAGATGAACCAGGGGTGACCTGGGTTGTAGTGGATGACCTTGGCATCTTTAATGTCTGATGAACCTCTAAGTGCTCTAGAGCTCCTGCTTCAGCCACCTTCATGACCATGGAAGCAAATTTTTCTCATCTGTTTGTTCCGCCAGTGGAAGTCTTCACATTCTCAGGGTAGACATCCCCTTAACTTGCCAAAGGTTTGAAGTTGTCAGTTCCCTTCAGCCTGGTTTAGCCCATCTGCCGAGATGGTTTACCTGGGTGTGGCTGCTGCATATGTTACAGCTTTTGGAGATGCAGATGAGAGTTGAGTGCCAGGTGGACACAAAAGTTGGATGAGCAGCCCTAAAAAGGGCCCAGCAAACCAAACGTCCTTCTGTAACGACTCATACATTCCTGTGAAATATATATTCCTTTGTCAAAGGCAACCTATCCGTCAGTAAACATTTCTTGCACTGTGTTAAGCATAGGAAATCCAAAGAAAGGCAAAAGAAAGTCTTTGTTCTCAAGCAACTCACAATCAAACCCAGTGTTAAGTGGATACATGGAACTGGAGTATTAACCCCTAAAAATATGGGAACCACAACCTAAGGGGGCTTGAGCAAATTGCAGTAGAGAAAAATGCCATCCCTAAGCCTTTCAGGATAGATGTAGTCTGGCTGGTTCTGGGAGAAGAGGCCGGAGCATGTTAGCTCCCTTGGTTATCTGTTTTCTAAGTAAGAAAACTTCTACCATTTCTTCTCCCCCTTCCCTCAATTGCAACCCTCTCCTCCTCAGATCTGACAAAGCTTTTGTTTTATTTTGTACCTCCCACTTCCCTAATACATTTATGTTTTATTAATTAGCTACAAACTCCCTGAGGATAGAAATCAGGACTTAACTAAACTTGAAAATCTCTTCCAGTGCTATGTCCACAGAAGGGGCTTAATAAGCAATTGTTGACTTGAATTTCTTGATCTTTGACTATTCATAGCAACAGTAATAGCATATTGTACCTGGAACTCATTACTTCCTGTCTTTCCCTTACTTTATTTTTATTGGTAACTTGGTTGGATGCCAACTACATTCATCTCATTTTACTGGGCAGTAGGAAGATAGAACAATATAGTTCACTCTTTGACCTCCAAAAGATTTCAATACAAGGAGCAGACAGTACACACATATGTGTTTTAACTAATAGCAACAGGGAAAAACAAAGAGGAAGGAATACATTAATACAAAGGTCTTCTTTGAAGCTCCCTTGGTCTAGGGCCCTGAACACTTCTTTCCTGGTTTGTCTAGCATCAGAATTGTTTGTTTCACAGCATGGAAGCAGGTTGTAATTCCTTCCTTTTCTAAGGAAGCAAACATTTTCCACAGGCATGAGGAGAATGGGAAGGAATGTAAGATCCAGGAACTACTCTATGGCACTATTTCGACACTTAGGAAAGTGGCATTTGAAAGAACTTCAGTGGGTCTGATATCCAGTTTCCTACCTCCTTTCCTTCTCTGGAAAACTCTGGTCACCTCAAGTGCCACAGCCATATCATTTTCACCTTTCTTTTGCCCTAGCGCCATGGTGCTTTTCATAGATATTTAGCAAATATTTGTACATTGAATTCCAGAATATACTCTGATGACTCTAATAAGGAAATGGAATGTTATAATTCAAGGAGGATCAGAGAGAAATATGTAAAGAAATGTAAACTAACCATTGGAAATTGTTGAATATAATGCAAAGGGTACTGGATTTGAAATTAAATGACTGGGTTCACATTCTGGCTTTGGTCCTTGTTACTTGTGTGACCCTAAACAAACTGCTTCCCATTTCTGGGCCTCTATTTCTTTATCTTGAAATGAGGAGGTTGGATAAGAGCAGGAGTTCTTCTGGGTCCTGCACATTTATACTTAATTTTTTTTTTTGATAAATGTATTTCAATATAACTTTTTTCTTTGTAATTCTACATATTTTATTTTTTGCATTTAAACACATTATGCTGAGAAGTAATTTAGTACTGAAATTAATATAAAAGGAAAATACCTGAACCACAAATACAGGTATGAAAGGATAAAGAAACTGAATAGGTCACCTTGAAGAGTTTTGTGGTTGAAAAATTAATCACTTGGTAACCGTCTTTCTGGTGGTAGATCTCTTCATAATTGGTTTGACTGGTCTGTGTACCATAATGATAAATGACATTTATATAACACTGTGCAAAGTGTGCAAAGTGCTTTATTGTTATGTTTGAACTTTGCAACAACATCGGTTCTACAGATGTTTTTATCCTCATTTTACAAATGAGCAAACTGAGGTGGAAATAGGTTAAATGACACAGAAGGGTCTAGTACAAACAAGAATATGAGTTTTAGAGTTAAAACACCTGAGTTCAAAATTGGCATGTACTACCTATGTGATGTTGGGGAAATGAACCTTCTTGGGACTTATTTTCCTCATTTTTAAAGTGAGGGGAGTGGCTAGAAGGCGTCTACAGCCCCTTTCATAACTCAATAAATGATCCTATGGCTTCATCCCAGGTTAAAGGACTAGAATTTGCATTCTCTCTCTGGTACTTACCAGCTATATAAATCTGGACAAGTTTTTCCCCTCATGGAGCCTCACTTTTCTTCATCTGTAAAATGTGGGGGCTCTATAGCTAGTACGAATCAGAATTGAGATTCAAACCCAAGTCTTCATGACCACACTATAGCTCTCAATCCCCACTATGCCATGCTGTATACGCGAAGTATGTCCAGTTGTCCTACTAGAATTTGGGATCCGATGGAACGTAAACTCCTTAAGAGACTTTTATTTTTGTCTCTGTAGTTCCAACATCTGGCATATTGCCTTATACACACCAGGTGCTTCATAAATGCTTTTCGATTGATTGATCTGCTATAGCCTTTTAGAGTCTGGTATCAGTCCGTTGGAGATATCTTTTATAGGAGATAAATCATTTAAAATTTATTTACCCAAGTTGGAAGCAGCTATAGAATACACTTGTTTTGATATGTGGATATTTCATGTTTTGAATACTTGGTTAGATGCCAACTGCATTATATGTTTATACATATGTCCAGGGAAAGTATATTCAGCTCTTTTAAAGATATCCTTTGTGTTGCCCTATCTCATTCTATACTTTTCCATCTGCATCTATTTCCACAATGTGTTCTAATCTCTGCTTCTTGAAATTCTTCTGTTTCTTCAAGACCAAATGCAAATACCACCTTCTCCATGAAGTTTCCTCTGATTACCCTCAGAAAATACTACTCTTTCCCACCCAAAATATTCCCAGGACCCTTTGTCTAGAATCCTCCTTAGTCCCTATCATTTTCAACCTTGCACCATTTGTATTTGTACGTACATACATACATATATATTTGTATATGTACACACAAATATATAACAATGTGTATTTATATAAATATATGTAGTATGTGTATGCATATGTACATATATATATATATACACACACATATATAAATACACACACACACACACACACACACACACACCTTTGGCTATTAGATTTATAAACTCCTTGAGGGCAAGGACTATGTTGCCTTTCAGTCTTGCATCTCCAGCACCCAGCACAGTAAACTTGTATACCACAAGTGACAACTAAATGTTGTTAAAATGAAATACCTGCATCATGTAGGTAAAATGGCAGTACTGCCCATCCAGTTTTTCAACGTATCTTGCCATGGAGATGTTTTGATAAATTGTTTTACTATTTGACAATCTCTATTTCGACCCAGTATTTTTTCCTTAAAGTCTTTCTCAGCTCTCTCTTTCTGTACGGAAGCTGGCATATTGTTTAGTGAATAAATCATCCTAACCCCTGCTCTGATTGATCATTCTTCCCCAGGAGTTCAAATTCTATGCTTTTCAGAAAGTCATCTGTATTCCTCCCATGCTGCTCAGGAATATAGTGATCCAATTATGTGTCTGTGTCTTTAAGCGAAGGGACTACTGTAGTGCCATGAAGAATTAACTTCCCAATAAACCCAAAGAGGAAGGCTGAGGTAATAAAGAAAACCAGAAGCTTTAAAAAAAAACACTCTTTGGAAAAATAATTTACATTTTGTAAATCAATATTTTGCAAAGTTCTTGGTGGGAAAAATCATCTTTTCAACATAAGTATAGTTTTCAAGATTTACTACTTGTAATTAAAAACTTTTGGGAGTCTCTTGATAGAGCTTAGAACTTTCTATGGAAATTCACCCCAATTTTCATCTGCTGGCTTTGAAGAGTAAACTATCAGGTATGTGTCCCTCTCTGCCTCCCAAAGTTACAAAGTAGGGAAAATCCTCCTTTGGTTTATGTTATAGACTGGAAACTAAATTTATCAAGACTGTACTTTGCTCCAGTTTAAGCAGAACATTCTTTTAAAGGGCTAGTCTTAGAGCATCATAGAATAAATCCACTGCTTTGGAAGTAGTACTGACCTTGCTCACTGAACTGAACTGGGAATCATGGTACCTGAGTTCAAATCCAGCATGGTGATTGAGAGCAAAGAGCAAACCTCTTTGGCCTTATTTCCCCATTTGTAAAACAAAGAGGAACTCAACCTTAGATCTCTTAGGGTTTTTGTTTTATATATATATACATATATATATACATGCATACACGTGCACACACACACATGTTTTTTTTTTCCTGAGGAGTCCATAAGTTTTACCAGGTTGTCAAATGGTTCCATGACACACTAAAAAGCTAAGAACCTCTGAACCAGAGAACCCCTGAGGTCTCTTCTATCTCTAGATCTTTGATCCAATAGTCCTGTGATTTGGTTCAAGTCCTTCATTTTATAGATAAGGAACTAAGGTGAGAGAAGTTAAATCTTTTTCACAAGGTTACCCAGATGACAATGCTGAGGTGTAAACCCAAGTTCTCTATTTCAAATTCATGAATTCTTCTAGAAATGCACCCAATCAGAAGTAGTGTAATTGGTCTTGTGCTTATATGGTTGACCCCTTTGTGACAATATTACTCCTTTGTGTGTGCTTTGCATTAATTTCTGGAGGACTTGCCTTTACAGGTTTAACATAGTCCCCTTCTCCTATGTTTGGGAAAGAATTGGATTCATTATTGGGCTTATTCTTTCCTCTGAGAAAATCAAGAGAAATAAACCAAGAGTGTAGGGTAAGACAAAACAGTAATTTTAGAAGAGATTCTTGAAGGCAAGTGAAAGGAAATTAAATTATTGTGAAAATTAGCAGAACTAGGTTTCCTATATAAAGTAAGTTGGGAATGGTGACTCATGTCTTACTCAGAGGTGTCCTTTGAGCGGGAAGAAGTCATGCTAAGAGTTTAGTGCTGGGCTGGAGCAGAGAAGGGTGGAACAGAAATCAGAGGAATATGTACATTAAGCTGGGCTATGTTTGTACCTATGTAACTTCCTCAAGGCTAGTTTGAATCCAGAGTGACCTAGGATTCAAATCTCAACTCGAACCCTTACTAGAACATGATTATGGGCATGCTTTTTAACCATTCCTCAACTTCTTTAACTGCAAAATAGGGATTCTAATACCTGTGCTCACTATCTCATAGGATGATTATGAAGAAAATCTTGAAAATATTTTAGAAATTTTAGTTATTTAGTGTCCTCTGACCTGCCATCTTGTGATAGATGGCATTGAGCTGGAACTAATCATCCCTTCCCTCTGGCTTCCAATTTACTCTGACATTGTAACACTGGTATTCCTAACCATTTTTGTGTCATGGACCCCACTGGTTGTCTGTGAAGACTCTGAATTCCTTCTCAGAATGGTGTTTTCAAATGTAAAAAAAATACAAAGAGAAGCCAATTACATTGAAAAACAGCTTTCAAAATATTTTTTGAAAAATCCAATTCAGGGACCCAAGGTTAAGAACTGTGGTAGAAGCAATATCTTAAGAGTCTTATACCTCCCCTCCCCAACCCCACCCCCTCCCCATGCAAGTTAGTTTAGTTTTTCCTTATAATATATTGAGATACTCTTTGAGACTTGGTTACCTGAGGGGGATGAGGCCTGAGACTGGTCAATTGGTCACTTCCTTGTTGCCTGAGTGAAAACAGCCATGAGAACCTGGGGAAGGGAATCTCCAGGGCTCTGAGACTGTGCCTGGGACACAGGGAAGGGAGTTTCTCTCAGAAGAATGATCTCAAGGTGTCTTCAGTGATTATCCTTAGGGATTATCTTTCACCTGCTATGGCTAAGTAAATCTCCTTTTGTTAGCTGTTCCTTGTTTTTACAAGTATCTCATTTGGTTTTAGTTTTTAGAACCTAAATTCGCAGGGCACTGGACAGAGTCAAGCACTGCTCAGAACAAGAATCTCTGCTTTCTGGATTTCAACACCATGTTTCCGGTGCATTTTCATCCTGGAAACTTTCTTAGTCCCTAATGTCTCCTCACTCTGGAACATCCATCTGTCCCTCCTGACAGTGGCACATCCCTCACCCATGATAGCCTCTTTTTCCATTGGTGAGTTCCACCTGAGGAAGGCTCCCTCTATGCTTCTGACTTTCCTGACCTTAATACCATGCCTCAGTATCAGTCTTACCCTGAAACTTCCCTCAAGTGCTTGTGTTTGTATCCCTAGAACTTGGTGCAGTACCGGGCACATTGTAAGTACTTAATAAATGCTTGTTACATGCCTGCCAATGATGCGCATCTCCACCCATCCCTGCCTACCCTTCCTCTGTGACTCTCGGCAATGTCCTCTCATAAGTTCTTTGCAGGACATCTATCCAATGTGCTGGGATTTGTCCTTGAATTCTCTTGTTATCTGGAACAATCCGTCCATTAGTTATTACTGCTTGCCCATCTTCATTTTAAATCATCCATTTCTTTAATGATATCTGTAATTCTGCTCCTTTTCATCACTGTTTGATTTCTTTCAATGTATCACCACTTTCTTACATCCACCAACCAGCTCTCCATCATCCTTATGGTAATGTTCCACTTCAACTCTTATTCTTCAGAGATTGCAGCACTCCGTGACTTATAACCATACTATACCACCAAAACTGGCAAAATTGGGGGGGGGAAGTGGATATTTGTTTCAGAGGAAAGTTGGGGGTCATGAAAAGAACTTTGCAGTTTCCTAAGGACAACCCTATCCACTTTCTCTTCCTGTTCAATTCTGGCCCTAACTCATGGTATATCATCTCTCTCTCTCTCTTTCTCTCTCTCTTCCCTCTCTTCCTCTACTTCTAACTCCCTTTATCTCTACATCATCAATGTCTAATATATATATGTATATATACATGGTATATGTGCATAATATGTGTATGTATACAGACATATTGTTCATCCAATTGCATATCACAGCCTGGACAATTCTATAACAAAAGCTACATTTATTGTTTCTTATCCCAGAATTTGTTGGAGAAATTATCAAATCTATCTCGTCACTCTCCTCACTTGTTTCCTATGTCTCACTTCTCTTTTCCCTTCTTTAGCTTCATATTTTTTACCCCCTAACTCTCTCACTTCTCTTTCTGCAGAGGCAGTTTCTGGTCTTAGGCAAAATTTGAGACAAAAGCTGGTACCAGCTTCCCAGATCTGTGCCCTTTCCTCTATTCAGTGATATCCCCTTTTTTCCCAGTGTCCTTGCACTGCCCACACTCACTTGACTTTCTGTCAAGAAAGGATCTGAAACTCATTTACACCAAGGTTTGTGATCAGTTCTAAGTTTCATTTCTCCAAGAAGAATTTACATTTTGCTTGCTTTAAACTAAAAGAATTCCTTCTAAGGGTATAATTTCAGGTGTCAGCAGGTAGGAGAGATTTTTTTTCCCCACACCAAATCCAAGATTCAAGGTGTTCATTCAACTAGGGATGAAACAGGCGAAGATCTGACCAGGAAGATGGTGAGTAATAGGGAAGTCTGGTAGTTAATCAGGACTTAGTAATAAGGATACTGAAGTATAGGGCAAGGAAATTCAGTTCCCCAAACTGGGTTACCAAGAAAGGAATTGCTCATAGGGAAACAAAGCAGGAAACCAGTTATTCAGCAGCTGTGACATAGGGAGGGTATGGACCCAGTTCCAGGAAAATAAGGAAGGACAACACCAACATCTATGTGAGACATGCATCTATACTTGTAAATCTGGGACTCCTTACATATTTGTGCTTGTTAAACTATATCTATCTAAACTGGCAAAGAAAACCCATCTTACATGGCCATCTACTTTAATGAATGAGTCACATGGCCTTTTGGATAAAATATCTGGAGTGTATCCACAGGAGAGCAAACAGGGAGTGAGAGAAATGTAAACCATGTGATTACAGGATGAGTTGAAGGAATGGAGTATTCTTAGCCTAGAAGAGGTGCTTTAAATGGAACCTGAAAGGATTCTTTAAGTGTCCAAAGGGCAGCCTGTGAAATAGAAATTAGGCTGATTCTTCTTGTCCTTAGAAAATCTGAAGAATGAAGAAATAGTAGAGAGGCAGATTTAGGTTTAATATGAAGAAAAAAGAGGGCCTAGAAAGTTGACTTCAAAATCAGGTCAACTTGAGTTTGTCCTACCTCTGATTACTGGGCCAGCCACATAACCTCGCAGTGGCCTAGGTAGGCTATGCCTTAAGTCTGTAAATCTCAGAACACTTGCTCATCTGCAGAGCTAGAGAGAATTTCCAGGAGAAGAAAGAAAAATCTTATAAATATAGTTCTCTAAAAGTGGGATCAGATACATGAGGTAATAATAGGTTCAATATCACTGGGAACAAATAATCCCTCTGTTGGGGGTTGTTCCTAACACACATAGTTTGAATTTAATGATCCCCAAAGTCACTTCCAACTTTGAGATGTTGTGATATGGTAACGTAGGACTAGTCTTACATGAAACCATATCTGTGCTTTGCTGAAGGGGATTGGGATGAGCTAGAGTCATAAGCAGGGCAGAGTTTTGCATCAGGGTGCCAGTATCTGGACTGGTTCTCCAGTCCAACATTTGTGTTTTGTGATCCTCTGCAGGCTCTGTACCATGAGAACCTGAGAGTTTGACCTCTCTCCCAAGGCCCATCTTTTCTTTCTTTTCTGATATCTCTGGACCTCTGATACCTCCCCACTCTACTTGCATAGTCACAAGCATTCTATGGAGGATGAGTTGGTCTCACTTCTAACTTAATTCTACCCCACTGAAGTAGGCTCTCTTCTATACTGCTTCCCTCCAGGATTAGAGTCTTCCTTGGTGGGACTTTTGGGAAACACTCATAAGAGGCAAATTCCATATTTCTGTTCTCTGGTGCCTGAGAGTTTAGAGGGGTCTTCTTTTTTTCCTGCATTGAAACTAGTGTGTGTGTGTGTGTGTGTGTGTGTGTATGTGTGTGTACAAATATATTCTGTGTTTGTCATTTTCTTTGTTGCAATGTAGATAATAATATTGGAGACAGGCTCTTATTAATCATTTTAAGGATTCCCAAGGCAGCTGGTAGTGAAAACATTTTTTATCCTTAACAAATAGGTAAAGTTTTAACTTACATAAATGGATAGCTTTTTAAAATTCTGTATATCAATTTAACCTTGGAAGAAAAAAACTTTGTGAAGAAAGAGCCAATGTGATATTTGTACCTCTCCTGCTGACATGTTCCCAAGGACCTGAGGAAAGAGAAACCAAAGATAATATTGATGTGATGTTGGACTGAATCTAATCACAAGATAGTCAATGGGGGAAATGTAAAGTTATAGTTGATTTTTTAAATAATCAATATAACAGGTATAAGATGGGAGAGACTTGGTGAGATGGCAGTTGGTCTGAAAGAAAAATATGTGTGTGTGTGTGTGTGTGTGTGAGTAGATTAATGTGACAGTCAAAAACTAAATGTGATTTTGGGTTACATTGAAAGACATTAGCTTTCAGGAAAAAGAAAGTGCTCGTTTCACTATAGCCTGCCTTGGTAATACTACATATCTGTATTTTGTTCATTTCAGGTTATTATGGTTTACAAAATGCATTGATAAACTGGATAGCATTCAGAAAAATAATGAGGAACCTCAAGTTCCTTTGCAGCATAATGTCAAAAACAGGATTTCTCAGAGGAACGAGGGAAGTTTAATATGGAGAAGAGAAGACTTAATGGGAAAGATTAATGTTTTCAAGAATCTGAAAGGCCTGGCTTATGGAAAAGGGATGAGATTTGATCCTTTCAGTATCAGAGGACAAAATTCATTTTGACCTCGAGATCCACTGAGACTTTGAGATCTTTCGCACACAAAATGCTATCTCCTGATGCCTTTCCATTTTGTACTTGAAAAACCAATTATTGAACAAATTGGTGGAGCAAGGAATAGTGTGTTTATTAGATTTATGGAGAAGGGAAGAATTTTTGACTAAAGAAGAGATAGAAAGCATTATGAAGTGCAAGATGGATAATTTTGACTACATAAAACTGAAAAGATTTTGCACAACCAAACTCAATGCAACCAAGATTAGGGAGGGAAGCAGAAAACTGGGAAAGAATTTTTGCAACTAGTGACTGTGATAAAGGCCTCATTTCTAAACTATATAGAGAACTGAGTCAAATGCATAAGAATACAAGTCATTCCCTAATTGATAAATGGTCAAAGAATGTGAACAGGCAGTTTTCAGAGGAAGAAATTAAAGCTATCTATACTCATATGAAAAAATGCTCTAAATCACTATTGATTAGAGAGATGCAAATCAAAACTACCCTGAGGCACCACATCACACCTATCGGATTGGCTAACATGACAAAACAGGAAGATGATAAATGTTGGAGAGGATGTGGGAGAGTTGGAGCACTAATTTATGGTTGGTGGAGCTGTGAGCTGATCCAACCACTCTGGAGAGCAATTTGGAACTATGCCCAAAGGGCTACAAAAATGTGCATACCCTTTGACCCAGCAATATAGCTTCTAGGACTGTATCTCCAAGAGATTGTCAAAATGGGAAAGGATCCCACATGTTCAAAAATATTTATAGCAGCTCTCTTTGTGGTGGTCAAAACCTGGAAATCAAGGGGATGCCCATCAATTGGGGAATGGCTGAATATATTATGGTATATGAATGTAATGGAATACTATTGTGCTATAAGAAATGATGAACAGGAAGACTTCAGAGAGACTTGGAAAGACTGATATGATCTGATGCTGAGTGAAAGGAGCAGAACCAGGAGAACTTTGTGCATGGCAACGACCACAGTGTGCAAGGATGTTTTCTGGCAGACTTAGAACTTCATTGCAATGCAAGGACTTAAAAAAAATACCCAATGGTCTTTTAAGGCAAAATGCCTTTCACATCCAGAGAAAGAACTGTGGATTTCAATCGCAGGTTGTAGCAGATCATTTTCCTTTGTATTACATTTTGGTTTGTTATATGATTTCTCCCATTCATTTTAATCCTTCTACACAGCATGACTATAGTGAAGATGTACTTAATAGGGATGTATGTGTAGAACCTATATAAAATTGTATGCCATCTTGGGGATGGAGGGGGAAGGTAGGAGATACGGAGGGGAGAAAGAATCTAAGTTATACGGTAGTGATCTTAGAACACTGAAAATAAGTAAAATTAATAAAAAGAAGTCAATTATCCTTGAAAAACTCAAGGATAAGATTATATTTATCAGTGTTAAATTTCTTTGGGGCAGTTTCAGTCCAATGTTCTAACCTGCCCAAGAGTTTCTGAAGAGTGACTTTGTTATGCAGTGGATTAGCTGTGTTTATCTTTTTCAGTGTCCTGACTAGAACTGAATGTAATATTCCAAATGTGTTCTGACCCTGACAGAGTACAAAGGAACTATCCCCTCCTTCTTCCTGGAAGCTGTGCCTCTGTTAAGGTAGTTCAAGGTTGCATTAGATTTTTTTTTTTGACTGCTGTATCATTCTTTTGATTCATATTAAGCTTACTGTCCACTAAAATTGGCAGATCTTTCCGGATAGTCTACTTTCTCACAACAGCTCCCTTACTTTGTGCTTGTGAAATTCATTTTTTTAATTTGAGAGCAAGGCTTTTACATTCATCTTTACTGAATTTCATCTCAAATCCAACCCAGTGTTCTAGCCTTTCAAGATCTTTTTATATTCAGTATATTTGGATCCAGGGTAGGAGAAATTTCTTTCTTCCCAAACTTCTATCATTTGTGAATATGAAGCTAATTCCATCTATACCTTTATCCAAATCATTGATAAAAAATGAGTTTTAGCCTGGAACCCTGAGGCACTCCATGGAAAATTGCTTTCTAAGTTGGCCTTGAACTATTAATGACAATTTTAAAATCATGATGCTTTGTGTGAAACTTCCCTCTGACTTATTCTTCCCAACAATAGCTATGGAAACAATTGTCAGGATTGTAGAGACAGGAAAACTCAACCAGTAACAACAGCAGGATCCACATTGAATTTAGCTTATTAGGCATCTCCTACAAAATGCAGTTCATTAAATTCAGTGCTTATCATGAACAAGGAAGTGTGCTAGATGCTAGGAACATAAAATTGAAAAATTTAGGACCTCACCTCTAAAGTCGCTGCCAGCTCTAAATGTATAGTTTTATTATCCATGGGTTTGTATGTATATTGAGAAATAGTGACTGTGTATATACTCAAAGGTATATGACACAAGAGATAATGTAATGGGATAAAGTAGAGATCCAGATAAAACATTTTAAGAAAATCTGGGAAAAGATCTCTTTCAGCTAGAAATATAAGTAAGGAAGACCTTACCTATGGAGAAAATTTGTAGCTGAGTTAGGCACTGAAAGTAGTAGCTGAGTTAGGCATTGAAGAAGGATTTCAGTAGGTGTAGAGGAAGGAGTATGCTCTAGGCATAGGGGGCAATCTGCTAAGGAGGAGGACGGGAAAATAAATGCATGAAGAGATCAGTAAACAGTTACCATTCCAATTTGACTAGAAGACAGAGAGGGAAATGCCCCTGTAGCTAAAACTGTGTTTGATATTGGAAGACTTAAGAAGAGATACATAACGAAGTAAGCAGAACCAGGACAGCAGCCATCACAATGATTACAGCAAGGCAGGTGGAAAGACCAAAAAATGAAATTAGATGCTGTGTTATTATAATGACTAAGTTTGGCTTTAGGAGAAGTGTTGAGAAAATACCCTTGGTTTTCCTCTACTGTGGAGTATTGTGCACACATTGATAGATAGGGTAGGTGTGCTGGTTGGTTTTGCTAGGATCATTTTTTTTTTTAAATCTTGGTTACATGAAACGGCTTGGTAGGGATGACATGGGAAGAGGGATATATTTGTAAGTGTAAAAGTAATGTGAAAAACAAACAGCATGGATAACAAATAATAATGATAATACAATTTTGCTTGAGGGACTATAAAGCACCAAATAGAATCAACTTGGGCTAGAAGAAGCTGATTGTGCAGATCTGTAATATTAGTCCTATTAGAAATAAATGAAAAGAAAATGGTTTCATTCACATTAAGCTGACAAAGTAAACAATATTGAAGCAAGAGCAGAAACAATGAGGGAAAAGTCTGCCCAGTCATACAAAAGTGAGTTCTCTCTATTTATTTCCTCTCCTCCCTTTCCTTCCCATAAATTTACAGTATAAGAGCCCCTGGCAGCAGTAAGGCAGGATGTCCCTGTGAGAACTGTAGTTCCCCCATCTGGCTTTGGGACACACCTGCCCAGCCTGAAGGGAATGGAGAAAGGAAGGAGGTCAATCAAACCTCTTTCCCTTACCCCATTCCTATTTGCATTTGTTCCTTCTCGTTTCTCTGTTTCCCTCTATTTCTTCCTCCTCTCTTCTATTCCTCATCTCTCCCTCCTTTCTTTCTTCCCTCTCCATCTTTCTCTTTCTCCCCTTTTCTCCTATTTCTCTTGTCTGTTTCCTCTCCTACCGTCTTCCTTTGCATCCTTCCTCGCCTCGGTTTCTCTCCTCCTCTTTGACTTAGGCAGCTAGGTGGCTCATTAGATAGAACTCTGGGCCTGGAGTCAGGAAGACTCAGACATGCAACCCTAGGTCAGTCACCTAGCTCTGTCTGCCTCACTTGCCTCTTGGAGATAGTAACACCTACTGCCCAAGGTTGTTGGAAGGAACAAATGAAATACATGTAAAGACGTTTAACGCAGTGCCTGACACATAGGAGTGGCTTAGTGTTTGCTCTCCTCCTTCCCCTTTCCAGTTTCCTCTCTGCTATTTTATTCTTCCTCTGCTTTCTTTTCTTCTCCTTGTTACCTCGCTTATTCTTTCATTTTCTTCCTTTTTTGTCACCTTCCACAATCTTTCTCCCTTTTTCATTTCCATCTCCTTCCTCCTTTTTATCCTTTTCTCTCCTGTTTTCTCTGCCTTCTTCTTCCCCTTTTCTTCTTGTCTTTTCCCCCTTTTCTCTGTTCCTTCCCTGCATCCCTCTCCTTTTCTCTTCTTTTTCCAGTAACATTCCCCTTCGATCTTTCTCTTTCTTTTATATTCACTCGTCTCATCTAGTTTTATTTCTGTTTTCCTTTCCCCCTGATTCATTTCCTCCTGAAGTTTACAATGAGACTTGATCTTGCCAAGTTTATACACCCCAAACTATCAAAGTGATCCATGACATTTCTTACTAGCCTTTTGGTTAAAAGTTAGTCTAAATCATTTTTAAACCTGCCAACTTTGTTAGAGCATAAGACTTTGTAGAAATCAAAATGAGCTCCTCAGAAATCCACCTAAATTATCTATTTAGCTATGCCATTTTTCTCAGCTCTGCTTTGTCATTGAAGCTTTGGTTCCTGAAAGACTTCCCCCTTTGAGTTGGTGGTCACATTTTAAGTACTATTTTGCATAGTAACAGTCACTATCTTTTACAGGTATTTAAATTGCTTTCAAAGCAATTTATATTTACACTGTAGGCTCTCTGGAATATCAGTCCAGCTTCACAACACCTGGTTCCTGCCTACCTTTCCATTCAGATTCATTTCATCTCAATTCAACAACAAAATATAAATATTAAGTGCCTACTATATTTGTGTATGAGGTACTGGTGATACAAATACCAAAAAGAAGGATGGCTTCTTCTTTCTTTTTTAATTAACATTTTACTTTTCTTAATTACATGTAAGAACATTTTTAACCTTTATTTAAAAAAAATTGAGTTCCAAATTCTCTCCCATGGTTCTTACTGTCCACTCCATTTAGAAGGTACATGATTTGATAAAGGTTATGCATGTGCAGTCATGCAAAACATATTTCCATATTGGTTGGTTGGATGTTGTCCTTTATTTTCAAAGAGGACCAAAATGACATCACCATGTCAAAGTGAGGTTTCAGTGTGTCCAACTGTGGCTGATCAGACCAATATGAGCACAGAATGCTCTACCACATGTTGGGCACAGATAGGATATGTGAATATTTGGGGTGGATACTCCAAATTTATGCAGCCTATGTTTGCTTTGTGTTGTCTCAATTCTGTTTTGCTCACACAGGACAGCACTCTTTCTGATGTGGACGTGCCATGCTGAGCGGTCCTGTGCCAGTGTCTTCTATGTCTCATAATCAAATCCAAAGTTCTTGAGAGAGACCTTGAGAGTGTCCTTGTATCGCGTCTTCTGACCACCATGTGATCGCCTACCCCATGTGAGTTTTCCATAAAATAGTCTTTTTGGCAAGTGTACATTTTGCATTCAAACAACATGGCCAGCCCATTGGAGTTGCACTCTATAAAGCATAGTTTGAATGCTTGGTAGTTCAGCTTGACCAAAGACTTCAGCGTCTGGTACCTTATCCTGCCAGGTGATCCTCAGAATCTTCCTAAGACAGTTCGAATGGAAGTGATTCAGTTTCCTGGCATGGCTCTGGTAGACAATGAGGTCAGCACAACAGCTCTGTAGACCTTCACTTTGGTAGTCAGTCTAATACCTCTTCTCTCCCATATACTGGGCTAGCTCTGGCAATGCGTGCATCAACCTCGTTGTCAATGTATACATCCCTAGAAAGTACACTAAAAGGTAAATGAACTTATCCACAGCATTCAAACTTCCCCATTTGTTGTAACCAATGGTTCTGCATATGGATGGTGTGGTGGTGGCTGATGGAGCACCTGTGTTTCCTTAGTGTTAATTATCAGGCCAAAATTAGCACAGGCAGCAGGGAATTGATCCATACTTTGTTGCATCTCAACTTCAGAGGCTGCATTGAGTGCATAGTCATCTGCAAACAGAAAATCATGCACCAAGACTCCCTCCACTTTGATCTTATTTTGTAGCCTTTTAAATTGAAGAACTTATTATCAGTACGGTAGTTCACCTTGATACCGTGTTCATCCTCATTCAAAGCATTTGACAACATCACTGAAAACATCATGCTAAAAAGCATGAGAGCAAGCACACAGCTCTGTTTCACTCCCTTGGTGACTGGGAAGGCACAAGAGCATTGTCCACTATCCAAAATTCGGGCAAAGATGCCATCATGAAATTGATGTACAATGCTGATGAACTTCTCCGGGCAACCAAATTTTGACATGATTTTCCATAAGCCCTCATGACTAACAGTGTCAAAGGCCTTGGTCAGATCTACAAATGTTGTGTACAGACCTCTGTTCTGCTCCTGTTTTCATTTTTTTTTAAATTTATTTTTCTTCTGTTTCTTTTTATCCATTTTTCTTTAAAAGAACCTGGTGTGCTTTGATCTGCATCCATATTTTTTTCTGGAGGTGGATAACATTTTTTTTTTAAATCATAGGTCCTTCAGAAGTGTATTGAGTCTTTGAATCTGAGAATAGCTAGCTCATTCATAGTTGGTCATTGTACAATATTGCTACTGCTGTGTTTACAATATTTTCCTGGTCCTGCTCACTTCACTTTGCATCAGTTCATGTAACTCTTTCCAGGTTTTTCTGAAATCATCTTGCTCATCATTTCTTATGGCACAATCACAATCATATACCACAAAGTTTTCTTTCGTTCTATAAATGATAGCCATCTCCTCAATTTCCAAATCTTTGCCACCACAAAAGGAGCTACTATAGATATTTCTGTATATATGATCCTCTCCTTTTTTTAAAAAAAATCTATTTGGGATTCAGATCTAGTAGTATTATTGCTGAGTCAAGGATTATGCAGCTTTATAGCCCTTTGAGCATAGTTATTCTCCAGAATGGTTGGATCAGTTTACAGTGTTCTGATTTTTCCATATTCCATTTATAATTTGTAATTTTCCTTTTCTGTCATATTAGCCAATCTGATAGGTGTGAGTTTGTACCACTGAGTTGTTTTAATTTGCATTTCTCTAAGCAATAGTGATTTTAGAGTATTTTTTATATGACTGTACATAGCTTTAATTTCTTTATGTGAAAACTGCCTGTTTATATCCTTTGACCATTTATCAATTGAGAAATGACTCATTATAAATTTGACTCAGTTCTCCATATGTTTGAGAGATGAGGCTTTTTATCAGAGAAATTTGCTATAATTTTTTCTCTCATTTTTCCGCTTTCCTTCTAATCTCGGCTCCATTGGTTTTGTTTGTACAAAACCTTTTTAATTTAATTTAATCAAAATTATCCATTTTATAGGTGGTAATACTCTTTATCTCTTGTTTGGTAATAAATGTTTCTCTTATTCATAGATGTGACAGGTAAACCAGATTGTACACAATCACACAGATAATAATATAAATGACATTGTGTCTATACTTTGCTGAGCACTAGAGATACAAAGAGAGGCAAAACAAAGCAAAAAAACAAAAGATCAACCAACCAGACAGAAAAACCTCTGCTATACTACAGGAGATGGGGAGAGGAGTAAGTTTTAAGAAGGTAGAAAAGGCAGGAAGGAATCAGGTTATGAAGGGCTTTTAAAGCAAAATAGAAAACTTCATATTTGATCCCAGAGGTAGCAAATATTTGATGGGGGTGGTGATGAGATGGTTCAGACCTGCACTTTAGGAAGATTGATTTGACAACTGAGAAGAGGACAGAATGTAGTGGGGAGGGACTTGAAGTAGGAAGCCCAAGATGAGGGCTAATGGTCCAAGTAAGAGGCAGTAAGAGTCTGGACTGTGGTGTTGGCAGTGTCAGAGGAAAGACAGCAATACATATGAGGGGTATGACAGAGGCAAACAGTGAATAACTGGATATGGAAGATTTGATGATGACACCTAGGGTGGGAGCCTGGGTGATTGAGAGAATGATGGTATCCTTGATGATGATAGGGAAGTGAGGAAGAAGGGAGGTTTGGGGATAAAATATGAGTTCAATTTTAGACATGTTAAGGTTAAGATGTCTACAGGACATTCAATACAAGATATTTAACAGGTAGTTGGGGTTGTAAGATGGGAAGTTAAACTCTAGTCAAACGGGGCTGTCTGCAGTCCTCTAAAGATTTCCAGTGCTTTTCTTCCTCTGTATAATTTTACATGTTTTTCTTCCTTGTGACAAGAATGTTCAGATCTCATTGGTGGTGGAAATCCCCCTAAAGGCCCAGGTTAAGTGCCATCTTCTTCATGAAACTTCACCCAGTCTCTCACAGCAGGAAGCAATCTATCTTTTTGTTTTTTACAGAACTTATAACACTGTAGCTTTCTTAGGAATTTATCACATTTTCCCTTAAATTATAAATGTCATAGCTCCTCTGTTAGACTACAAGCTGCTTGAAGGTGAAGACTCAATATCTTAGTCATTTTCATATCCTCCATGGTGCCTATCTCATTAGACACAGGAGACATTTGCTAATTCTTGTTGGGGGGAGTCAAATTTGATTCTCGTACATGTAGGGCTTCTTTGTCTTCTATTCAGTGAACCAAGAACTTTAGCTTATCTTTGCTACAGCATAGCACCAAAGAGCCCCACCAGCCAGTCAGGGCCCCACCAGCCGGGCTTATCTTTTGGTACTGATTTGAATGACAGTGTTGGGTAGACTAGTCCCAAGATCAAAGAATAGCTCACATTTACATATTCATTTATGTGTGTGTGTGTGTGTGTGTGTGTGTGTGTGTGTGTGTGTAGGTATGTGTGTGTACGTGTATGGTGTGTATATGTGTGTGTATGTATGTGTGCGTGTGTGTGTGTAATGTCCTTTGAGTATCTCAACAACCCTATGAGGTAGGTGTTACGATTGTTCCATTATAAATATAACCCTAGTGTGTGGGGCAAAGATACCCTGTCCCAAAGAGAGAATATCAGGCTATTCTCATATTTTCTAGCTCATTACCACCCTACTGCACCCTAAATCCCAGAAAAAAACTCTGGGGAAAATAATTTTAATAACACATAGGTTTGGTTCATGTCAAGGATCTTTTCAATAAGGATTAGAAAGTATTTTTCAGAAAGGTACCCAATGTACAAAGTGGATCAGGTATGGGACACCACAAAAGAAATACATAAACATAAAAGACTCATAAACACATTATGCTAAATACTTTAAAACATGAATCAGTAATATATTGCTACAATTATACTATTCTCTTAAGATTGATAGTTAAAACATTTTAAAAATTATTTTTATTTTGTTAAATATTTCCCAATTACATGTAAAAAAAATTTTAACAACCATTTAAAAAAAAATTGAGTCTCAATTTCTTTCTCTCCCTCCCATCCCTTCTTCATCTTTGACAAAACAAGCAATTTGATTTTGATTGTACATTGATGTCATACAAAATATATTTCCCTATTAGCCATGTTGCAAAAGAAAATACAAACAAAATAAGCCAATAATAATGAAGCAAAAAATATGCTTCAATATGCATTTGGAATTCATCAGCTCTCTCTTTGGAGATGAATAGCATTTTTCTTCATAGGTCCTTTAGAATTAACTTGGATCATTGTCTTGATACGCTAAGTCTTTCACAATTGATTATCCTTACAATATTGCTGTTACCATGTACAAAGTTTTCCTGGTTCTGCTCACTTCACTTTGCATAAGTTCATGTAAATCTTCCCAGGTTTTTCTGAAATAATCATTTATTATAGCATAATAGTGTTCCATCACAATAATATACCACAGCTTGTTCAGTCATTCCCCAATTAATGGATAGCCCCTTAATTTCTGATTCTTTTCCCTCACTATAAATATTTTTGTACAAATGGGTCCTTTCCCCTTTTCTTTGATTTCTTTGGCATATAGATCTGGTATTGTTATTCCTGAGTCAAAGGTATGCACAATTTTATAGCCCTTGGGGCATAGTTCTCAACTGTTCTCCAGAATGGTTGGATCAGTTCACGACTTCACCAATAGTGCATTGGTGTCTCAATTTTTCCACATCCCCTCTCACATTTGTCATTTTCCTTTTCTGTCATGTTAGCCAATCTAATAGGAGTGAGGTGGTATCTCAGAGTTGTTTTAATTTGCATTTCTTTAATCAGTATTGACTTAGAACATTTTTTCATGTGATTATTGATAGCTTTGATTTTTTTTTCGTGAAGACTGTTCATTTCCTTTGATCATTTGTCAGTTTCTTATGTTATTGCTATAGCTAGCATTTCTAGTACAGTACTGAATAAGTGTGGTGATAGTAGACATCTTTGCTTCATTTTTTATCTTATTCAAGTTTATCCCTGGATACTTACAATATTAAAATATGCAACACCTGAGGAGACTTCCCTTAGGCTAGTAACCTAGATTTTATCCTTGAATTTTTACTGTCTCTCACCTAACCCCAAACTTATTATCCAATCTGTTACTAAGGACCATTGATCTCACCTTTGCAACATCGCTCAAATACTCTCCCTTCTTTCAACTGATAGTGCCCCCACTGTGGACCAGACCCTCCACCTTACATCTGGATTATTGCAGTAGCCTGTGGTGGGTCTGCCTATCTCAAATCTCTGATTCTTCCCTCAGCTGTCAAATTGATCTCCCTAAAGCACAGGTACGATCATGTCACCCTACTACTCAATAAACTCCTGTGGTTCCCTATCACCTCCAGGATCAAATACAAGATCTTCTGTTTGTCATGAAGATTTGCCTTCTCATAACATACCTTTTCAGTCTTCTACATCACCTCCTGCCATGTTCAATACAGTGACACTGGCATCTTTGCCAGTCCCTGAACAAGACACTCCATTTCTTAGCCCAATTCAGTTCAATTCAACTTTTATTAAGTGCCTGCTGCATTATATACAAGATATTGTACTAGGCTGAGGACGAGAAAAACACACAAGCCTATGCCCTTTAGATAGGGGAATATAAGTTGTAATGCAAGAAAGTAAATAAATGCAAATAACTTCAAGAGGGAGATTCTGTTGGAGGTGGGAAGGGAAGAGCTGTTGGAAAATAGGAAAATGCAATGTAGGAGGTTGCGTCTGAACTGTCCTCTCATAGAGGAAGGTAGGGATTCTCTGAGAGAACAGGAGGAAAGCTTTAAACCTAGGTCTTCTGGTTTCAGATACAGGGCTTGCTCTATGTAATCCTGTGACAAACTCTGACCTTGGAGGCAGAAGACTTCCATTCCTGTTGTGCAGATGATCATTTAATATTTGTGGAGGATTCCTAGGGTACCAGGTATTGTTAGGGAGCCATGCCCTTTAATATCTCTCTGGTGTGGCTCCAATTCTCCTTTCTCATTGACTTGAGAAGAAAGAGATACTTTCTTACCAACCACATTGTTTTCCAATCTCAACAACCCCACAGGAAAGTACAGTCTAGCAACTTTGTTATCACTTTGTAAATCATTAATACTAAAAACCTGTGTTAACTACTAGGAAAGTTCAGAAGATTTAGACCTGAAAGAGACCACAATTTACAACCACTCTTTGCCAGATGCCACCAAGGGGGCAGGTATGCCCAAGAGTCCTGGGAACAACATATATTGCAGACCCTGCTTCTAGCCTGGTCCCTGAGCCACAGTCCAGGGATTCAATGCAACCTGGCAACTACCTCTGCAGGTGTTGCAGCCCCAGCCTCCTCAGTGGTTATAGCAAATGAGGACATGGGGAAGGGGGGGAGATCTTCTCAATACTGAAGTCCTTGGCACTGCCAAATGGTTCCATATCAGAATCAGATATTGTTTTATTAATGGAAATAGCATTACAGTTTTGTGCTGCATCCTAAGAAGCATGGAACTTTTCCATCTGACTTGTAGCTGAAACCTCCTACATGTGCTATTTCTCCCTATTTAGAATGTGAACTTCTTGCAAGCAGTGTCTTCTTTTCCCAATTTCTCGTCACTTAGCACAGGGTTTTGCTTATGGTAAGAGCTTAAAAAATAATTTTTCATTCATTCACTCATTCATTCATTCACTATTCAAACAGTCTTGCTCAAGGGCACACCACAACCTAGTGGCAGAAAGCTAACTGATTTGGTTAAGGTCATATACCTAATTAAGAAACCCTATGATGTAAGGGTAAGTCCTGTAAAAGTGGCTATAAAGGAACTTCATTCAAATCCTATCCCTGGTACTACCTCTTTAAACTTGAGTAAATCACCTAAACTGCCCCATGCCTTACTTTTCTTCTGTTATCCAATGTACTCCATGTTTTCAGAGGTCTCCTCCAGCTCTGCGTCTGTGACTCTGTAATATTAAAAAAAAAATTATCCTTTCCCACTATATCACACTCTCTGCCTTTTTGACAGGTGCAGGAGGGTAGGGGTTCTTTTCTTTCAGACCTTTCAATTTAAACAAATATTAAAACCCCAAATGTTCTCATCAAACTTTCATATAAGTTTGAATTACAAGTGAAAATAAAAATTCCTTAATGTGATCTTTACTGAGGCCCAGGGAGCTGAAGTGATTTGCCCAGTCACGTGTAGTAAGTGGTAAAACCGGAATTTCATCCTAAGTCCTCTGACTCTAAATCCAACATTCTGCCCTAACTGGGGGTGGGGGCAAGTTGGGAGGAGTAGGGGGCAGGGAGATGACACACAGTGATTCATCTAGCCAAAAGATCCAGTGGGGTCTGTTTGTGTAGCTTATGAAAAACTCCAGGAACCCTTTCCAAGCATTGGTAAAGATTCCTAGCATTAAATGGAGCAGAATCTCTTAGAGAAGCTCTTATTTTATGTATGTTCCATATATGCTCCCTAATGAAAAATAATGGATGATAGAGAACTTGATTTAATATACTATACAATCTTTAAAAATACATATTTTAAACATGGTTTCCCTGAACACTGAGGTTAAAAGTGCATTATAAGATTCCAATGCACAATATAGAAAATTATCTAGTATAAAATTAGTGGGATCTGGCTTCAGTCAGTGAGTTTATCAGAACTGAACTGAACTGAACTGATCCATTATTTTCTATATAGCACTGGCTATGATGTCTAGGGCTATGGATTATCTTTGCCATGTCAATACTTTTCAGTGCATCAGGTTCTGTCCTTTCATCAAATATATTGGATTTGATATCTTAACAATGAAAAAAAGTCTAACAGATAATATCCAGGGGCTGTCAATCCATATAGAAACATAAAGTCTTCTTACTATAATACTCTTGACTCCATTAGCAATCCCATCTCAGGTTTCTTTCTTTATGCCTCAACTACCTTCTGAACATTAGAAAAGGGACTGAAGTTGTCCTATAATTTCTTCTTTGCTCTCTTTAGTAGGTTCATGGCAATAGGAAAGGAGAGAGAAAGCCTATGAGACAGAGGACTTTTATTTTCTGTTGGTTTTTCCCCCTTCAAGTCCATGAAAGACTTCATTGTCCTACCTTCCATAGTTTATTGATGACTCTGGCAAAAGTAGTAAAAGACCAAGAAAAGGAGAGAAGAATGATTCCTGACAAGCATTTCCAGGGTGGCAAGACTTGGCCAGATAGGGAATTAATTGATTTGTATAAGAAGAGTGATGCTATATTTTTAATATATGAATGAAGCCTGCTTTATCTCTGGCTCCTTTCTGCACTATTTGTACATAGTCCATTAAATCTAGATTTAGACCCTTCTGACTTTGTAAATCCTACAAAACAGTAGTTGGATGTTAACTGTGATTAGATTTAATTAGCATAAATTAGAAATTATACAAGTTTGTGAACTCAGAAAAAGTTTTTGTTGTTTGGGGGAGGGAATATCTCATTTATTTCTGAGAAGTGGTTTGTTTCAATTCACAGTTTTGACAATAAAAATGCAAGCATATGTAGGGTATGATACACTGCTAAAACCTGAAGAGAAACATTTTAAGTAGAGATCAGATCTAGGGAACTCCTACTACCAACATTTTTCTCCTCTTCAGCTGAGCTTGGGATGGGGGAAGGGGGAGACTGAGAGCTTAAGTGATTTTTTTAGGGTTACATAGTCAATAAGTATGAAAGGCAGAATATGACATTATGATTCCAAAGGCTCTCTCTACCCACTCTTCTACACTTCTCATCAAGAAGCATAGCTTGAGTTTTTAAACTGAAACGGGACAAGATTTATAGTCTGACCCATAAATAGTGATAGACATGGAACTTCAGAGTGCTTTGTAAAAAACCTAAATATAGTCTAAACTGGTTATTTAATAAATTGTTCTCTTTAATTCTCAAGTTGATTGCTACCAACATGTCTCT
Organism: Bettongia penicillata ogilbyi; assembly: GCA_023548195.1. NCBI lineage: Eukaryota > Metazoa > Chordata > Mammalia > Diprotodontia > Potoroidae > Bettongia > Bettongia penicillata. Next base: position 4,512,874 of record JAJHZJ010000143.1, read on the forward strand.
TTTTCCATGGTTTTGGGTGAATTCTAAAGGGGAAGGATAAGTAGTTAAATAATACGTTCTCCTTTGAATCTTGGAGCCCTGTCCCATGCCAACAACTCTTTCCTAGGTTGGCAGTCATAAGACTTGAGTAAATCACAAGTGCAATCAGAATTCTACTGCTTTCTACCAATGTAGTTCTACTTAAACCCTAAAGACCTGCTTTCTCATTTTTAAAATGAGGGGATTGGATATAGAGGTCATACTCTGTGTTTCTTTTCAGCTTCAAATCTATAAGCTGATGAATGTAAGTTTCTTCTCAAGAAATGACTGAGGATCCTTGGCCCAGGTCACTCTCTAGATAGAATGATGGTCATGTTGCAATAGCAGAATGCCATACTCAAATTTCATTATGTTTCTACAGTTAAATGTCATAAGGCACTGATGCAGAAGACAATACTTCTTCCAGTAAAGAAAATGGTAGCTTCCATTAAGAAAGTGGTTAATCATATGCAGGCTAGTTTATGCAGAATAATAAATTATAATATATATAATATTATAATCATGTTGTATATATATATATATATATATATATATATATATATATTTACATTTTAGAATGTAAAACTTATTCTACCTGGGTGCTTCCTCTTCTCTCCTCAGAAGGAAAATAAGTCAGAGGCTATGGGAATTTTTTATCACTCATTTTAATTTTAGACTATATTTTGTACTTAATATTATTCATACACATATAAACTTTTATTTCTTAGAAAATTCTAGGATGGTTCATTAGACGGATGATTAGTGATCATCAAGAAAAGGAAACGGTAATAGAAAGAGCCAGTCTGTGAAGAAAAGATAATTCCAGAATAAGTTTTTTCTTCCTCTTTTTTTTTTTTGACAGGGTTAATAAACTGGTAAGAGGTAGGTAGTACAGCATAAGGTCTAGAGCGCAGCCAGCCTCAAAGCTAGGGAGACCTGGGTCAAGTTTTGTCTGATAACATACTGTGTGGCTTTGGACAATTCTTTTAACCTCTTAGTGCTCTAGGCAGCTCTAGAAGGTAATGACCTGTATTGGTAGAGGGAATTTTTGTATCTGGGAGTTCTCTGTATAACTGATATTGTATGTCTAACAAAACAAAACCTCAGAGGATCAATAATAAAGCATGGTACCCACCTCCTGACAGAGAGATAATGGATGAAGGGTCCAGAACGAGAGGTGTTTTGGACATAGCCTGTGAAGGAATTTGTTTTACTTGACTATGCATATTTTTTATAATAAGTGGTATGCTGGTAAATGTTTAACAACCAGTACACACACGCACATACACATATGTATTTGTATGTGTGTATATATATATATATATATGATGTATCTAGATTTTAGCAATATTTGATAAAGTATATCATATTATTCTTATGGAGAAGATATAAGGATGTTTACCGCATAATGACATAATTAGATTTATTTGGTATTGGTCAAATGACCTGGCCCAAAAAATAGTTCACAATGGTTAAAGTTTACTTGGGAGGGATTGTTCAGTAGAATACTCTCAAGATCTATACCTTGGCCCTGTGCGATTTCATATTTTCATCAAGCTGTGAATGATAACTAATAATAGATGACAGAATCAGGATCCAAGAAGAACTGAGTATACCTGCCAAAACAAACACAGAAACTGTATAAACAAAATTATTTTTTAAAAAAGCACCTCTACATGTAAGTAAAATTAGATTTAAATAAATGAAGAAATATTAATTGTACTTGGATTGGCAGGGTCAATATAATAAAAATGACAATTTTACCCAGACCATTTTATATATTCAATGCCCCCCCCAATTAAATTACCAAAATTTATTTTATTGAATTAGAAAAAAATAATGGCAAAGTTCATTTGGAAGAAAAAATGTCACAAATATCTAAGAAAATAATGGGAAAAAAATGTAGGGGAAGGCAGTTTAGCAGTCCCAGACCTTATAAGACAATAATTATCAAAACTATTTGGTTCTGGCTAAGAAACAGAAAAGTAGATTAATGGAATAGAGATACAATTTGTAGCAGAATATAAATACAATAGCCTTGCATTTGACTAGTGTAAAGACTTAAGGTTTTGAGATATGAAATTCATTATTTGGTAAAAATTGTAGGGAAATCTGGAAAGCAGTATGGCAAAAACTAGGCATAGACCAATATCTTACACCATTTACCAAAATAAGATCAAAATATGTACATGATCTAGATATAGAGATACTACAAGAAAAATTTAAGAACAAGGAACATATTACTTATCAGACTTACGGCTAACCAAACAATTTATGTATAAACAAGAGATGGAGAAACAAATAGTTATAAAATGGATCATTTTGATTACATCTAATTAAAAAGGTTTTGTACAAATAAAATAAATGTAGGCAAAATCAGAAGGAAAGCAGAAAATTGGGGAAACATTTTTATAGACAGCTTATCAGATAAAGGTCTCATCTCAAATATATAAAGAACTTTGTCAAATCTATAAGAATTGAATCATTCCCCTTTTGACAAGTGGTCAAAGGGTTTTTTTTCCAATGAAGAAATCGAAAAAATTTATAGTCATATCAAAAAATGCTCTAAATCATTATTGATTAGAGAAATGCAAATCAAAAAAACCCTTGAGATATCATTTTATAGCTACCAGATTGACTAAAATAATTGAAGGGGATGGAATGTGGAAAAATTGGGACAATAATTCATCATTGGTGAGTTTTGAACTGATCCAACCATTTTGAAGAGCAATCTGCCTAAAGAGTTATAAAACTATCTATATATACCCTTTGACCCAGCAATCCCCCTACTAGATCTATTTCCAAAGATGATTAGGGAAAAAGGAAAAGAATCTATCTATTCTAAAATGTTTGTAGCAGCTCTCTTTGTGATGGCCAAGAACTGGAAACTTACAGGAATGCCCATCAACTAGGGAATGACTGAACAAGTTGTGGTATATGATTGTGATGGAATACTACTGTGCTATAAGAAATGATGAACCCAGTGATCTTAGAAAAACATGGAAAGAAATAATTAAAGGTGAAATGAGCAGAATGAAGAAAATATTGTATACAGTAACAGAATGTTATTTCAAAAAGTGTTTTGAATGAGTAAGTTATTTTGACTATTATAAATATTCTAACCAAACACAAAGGACATATGAAGAGAGATGCTATCTGCATCCATAGAAAGGATTGATAAATAGAAGCATGTATGGAATAATTTTACATATAAATACCTATTTGGGTCTAATGATAGTCTTCTCTGGAAGGGGGGGGAGAAGGGAAGAAAAAGAAAAAAAATAAATGTTTATGATAATTGTATATATGAATAGCAAGTTGTGCATAATAAATTTGTAGTTTCATGTCCAATCATCTTTTATATTGTACTATGTTATGGAAATGCTTGTTTTATTCTATAAATTAGATACAAAATAAAATAAAAATCTAGAGATTTTATTAGACTTCAAGTTCAGTATGGGCCAGAAGTATGATTTGACAGCCAAAAAAAAACCACCCCAAAAAACCCAGAACCCTAATGCAATCTTGGATTGAATTGAGAGGCATCCTTCCAGTTATAAGGAAATGGAGTCCCTTTTAACTCTGCCCTGATCAGATCACATCTGAAATATTGTATTGTACCACAGTTGTAAAAGATCATAAGTTGTTAAGCATCAACCAGGATAGTGAAGAACCTGAGGTCTTTTCCTCTGAGGATCAGTTGAAAATTTAGAAAGATTTAGCCTACAGAAGATGACTCTAGGGGCAGATGTGATAGATGATCTCAAGTATTTGAAAGGCTATCCTGTAAGAAATTCAGCTCATTTTAATTACTAGAAAAACATTGATGAAGATGTAGGCTTGATAGGAGGAAAAATTCCTAACAATTAGAGCTGTCCCTAAGTGTAATTGGCAGAACTGGGAGGCAGTGAGTTCTTTATCTTTGAAAGGTTTCAAGCAAAGGTGAGATGATCACTTCTTCTGGTGGTCAGAGAGGAGATAGCTATTTTGGTACAGATTGGAGTAGAGGACCTCAGAGGTCACCTCTGTTTCTGAGGAACCATAATTCAATCTATGATTCCAACAGTCACCTGCAGGAAAGTTGTGAGCTAGGACATCTGAAAAAGCTAGATGAGAAGACAGAGCAAGTGAGTAATGTGAAACAAGGAATAAAGACGGCCAAAGCAGTCATGACGTACCAGAAATAAGGGTATGTTAAAGTACTACCTTCTTCAACCAGAAGACTTCTTTATACATCTGGCTTTTCAGATTGTTTACTCCCAGCGACTTGCCAATGCAGGACCTGAAAAATCTACTGCAGCATGATAACTTGCTCAACTGGATGATCTTAAAATCTAGTTTCAGCTAATTATAGAATGGAAAAATAACAATTATATTTCTTAATACCTTTGCTTAACAGATAAAAGTTCTGTGTATAATGTGTTATAGCAGGAATTCTTTTACAGGGATAGGTTAAACAGGTAAGAATCTAGGAATTCTTAATCTCCTTTTGGGCCATGGACCCTTCTGGCAGTCTAGTGAAATCTATGAAGCCCTTCACAGAATAATGTT